>MUZC01000036.1:651389-690007 GCA_002072015.1 Radix auricularia | reverse complement strand
TTTTTTGTTGTTGTTTGTTTGTTTGTTTGTTTTGTGTGTGTGTGTGTGTGTGTGTTTTTTCATTTTGGGCGATGTGCTTTCAATAACATTCTATTTGTCAAACTACGGTGCGCACATTTTCGTGTAACCATATTAAATTTAGCTGTGGCATTTTTATGGGTGCTTTTTTTATTTGATAGACAAGTAAATAAAAAACTTTCACTACAATTGTCATAAAAGGGGTTTATTTTTTTAAAACATGTAAATGAAGTTGTGAATTTTGTTAAATTCTGCTGTGATACATATTTTGTTATTTATTAAAAGTTATAATTATAATTTTGTAATTAGTGTTTGAATTTTACGTGGAAAGCGATGGCCCAAGTCAAATAATTCTAATATAGAGATAATTATTAACACATTTATATTTAAATGCTATTCCGGTTGTAATAAACTATGGGACAGCCGGATACCCGGACTGGATATCGAGATTTTGGCCACTATCTGGATTCGGAAAATACTTATCGCAGATCCGAATAGTATCCGAATATTATTCCAATAGGATCCCTTTCTGATTAGCGTACTGTCCGTTGTTTATCTACTTTCTGGGTGCCGTTTCACCTAGGCCTACTGAAAGATAAAATTTACTATGGTAGTAAGTATTATTAACAATATGAAACAACATTTCTTTAAATGATTAACGCTGATGTACTACGTATTGTCATTTATGTAGTTAGTATGATATGAATGTTTATTTAATTAATATATGTAGTGTTATCTCCATGTATAGCGCTGTGAGCCCGGCTCCTGGCTGGAATACAGCGCTATATAAATTGTCATTTTATTATTATTATTATCATTATTATTATTATTATTATTATCATGTTTTGCTTAAATATATATGATATATGTATATTCATTTATGATTTTTGTATTAGGGCTGCGGATATGAACGATTAATTTAAAAAATTTAGGTAATCAAAATTGGGGCTGCGGAACTTAACAATTGATTAATCGATTAATCGTTTACAAATTTTAATCGATTAAAATGATTTGCTCTATTAAAATGTGAGAAAATATTTCTAATTTTTCCCCAATTTATTAATAATGTATATATTTTGTTACATACATACTATTCCCTTGTATATAATTTATAAAATTTAGGGCTGCGTAAATTAACCATTAATTAATTAACTTTAAACATATTTCTCAATTATAATTATTTGATCGATTATAATTCAATTAAATTTTTTAAAAGCATCTCTATATTTTTTGGTTAATTTATTATTATAATTTATACTTTTGTTCCTTACATATTTTCTTTACCTCGTATTATTATTTTTTATGTAGATGTGCCTATTTAAATAAAAAGGTTTTTCTTCCTTATTTATTGCATAGCAGAACGAATTTGCTGTGTTACGTCACAAAATTTAGAATCCATGGACTTACAGCGACTTAACTGATTTCGCGAAATAATGAATCGCAACTTAAAGGGATGTCTACATGCATTATAAAAAATATAATTAATCGAAATTAATCGAATTAAAAATCCTCGATTAATCAACCATATTTTTTAAAATCAGTATCAGACCTAATTTATAAAAAAATAATGTAATTATATGGATAAAAATCACCAGTGATGGACGCTAACAATGTGAGTCACAATAATTGATCTTCCTAGCAATATGCTATTCGGGACATCTGACAGCATCATTGTCATATTGGTTGCATTTAAACATAGTCGCATTGATTTCTTTGAGAGAATTTCCTTATCTCTTATACAGCACTTTGTTACGAACCTATCAGTCGACACAAAAGTTTTACGTATTACATTCTTATAATACTTACGAGCAAAATACCCGTGCTACGCTACGGGGTAGGCACAATAAGAATAACTTTATTCGGTTTTGGGTCTCAAATTCTCCTTAAAAATGAATGTAAACGCATCTGGAAATTAGGGTAGTGATAAATCAAACCCCTTCTTAATAAAAACAACGATATGTGTGTCGAGAAAAAATAAAAATATTATTAATTTAAATATTACCCATCAATTTTGGTATTTCTGCTTTAATATAGCATCATCATTAAAATCCTTGGCTCTACAGCCCATGTAGGGCCCTGGCTTGCTCAACCTCATCCTTCCATTCAGATCGATTGGTGGCTTTCTTTCAGCATGCTCGAACCCCTATAATAACGCTTGCTATATACTCTACCAGAATAACAAATGTCGTTAACGGTTAAAAAATTCTAACGGGAAAGGCTCACTTTCTTTTCACGTGAATCAAAACATGAAAACAATATCTTTCCACATGATTCCTTTGGTTCTTAGAAAACACTCNGACACGGATCATTCCCTTGTCGCCAGCAAAGTACGAATAATGAGGAAAAACTCGTACCACACAAAGAAAAAGGGAAGTCCACGCATCAATACCTCCTGCATGAAAGACCCTGCGATAGCGCAGCTGTTCAAAGACAAGGTGAAGGAAAGTCTCTCAAAGATGTCCCCATGCGTCACCATTGACTCCAAATGGACGCAACTGAGAGACACAATCTATACATCCGCAATACAAGCCTTTGGCAAAAAATCTCACAAAAACACGGACTGGTTTGATGAACATTGGGACGAGATGAAACCCGTCACTGAAGCAAAAAGGAAAGCTCTTATGGCTTACAAGGAAAAGCCTACACCTGACAATTTGCATGCTTTAAAAACAGCTAAGTCACTTGCCCAAAAGGTTGCACGTAAATGTGTCAATACCTACTGGCTTAAGCTCTGTTCCAGTATACAATCAGCTGCAGACATGGGCAATGCAAAAGTCATGTACGAAAACATCAAAAAGGCAACGGGCCCCTTGACGTCAAAAGCTGCTCCCCTAAAGTCCAAAAATGGAGAAATTATTCAAGACCAGGCAGCACAGCTAAAACGGTGGGTTGAGCATTATCTGGAATTGTATTCAACAGTTACCACAGTCTCCAGCACCGCTCTAGATGACATCCCAGATATGCCACTCATGGAAGAACTTGATGTCGTGCCCACACAGGAAGAGCTGAGCAAAGCAATTGACAGTCTAGCTTGTGGAAAAGCGCCTGGGAATGATGGAATACCACCAGAGGTTCTAAAGAGTGGCAAGACAGCTTTACTCCAACCATTGCACGAGATTCTGTCCCTCTGCTGGGAACAGGGCTACATCCCCCAAGACCTAAAGGATGCAAATATAGTGACACTATATAAAAACAAAGGTGATAGGAGTGATTGCAATAATTATCGCGGCATTTCACTCCTTAGTATTGTAGGAAAGACCTTTGCCCGCGTTATACTAAAACGTTTACAAAGCCTAGCATCCCGCGTCTATCCAGAATCTCAGTGTGGTTTCCGGTCCGGTCGGTCTACCATAGACATGGTGTTCTCCATACGACAGCTCCAGGAAAAATGCAGAGAGCAGCAGATGCCACTATACATTGCATTTGTGGACCTTACAAAAGCCTTCGACTTAGTCAGTCGCAACGGGCTATTCCAAATACTGGCAAAAATTGGATGTCCCCCTCACCTACTTGCCATCATCAGACAGTTCCATGAAAATATGCTTGGCACAGTACAGTTCGATGGAGCTAAGTCAGAGGCCTTCCCTGTCAGCAGCGGAGTTAAACAAGGTTGTGTACTCGCACCAACACTCTTCGCAATATTCTTCTCTGTACTTCTTCGATACGCATTCAAGGATAGCAGTGAGGGAATCTGGTTACATACCAGAGCTGATGGAGGACTTTTCAACACTGCCCGCCTCCGAGCCAAGACCAAAACGACGGATGTCCTAATTCGAGAGCTACTATTTGCGGATGATGCGGCACTAACAGCACATACAGAATCTGGTTTGCAACAACTCGTGTCAAGCTTCTCCAATGCCTGCAAAGAATTTGGTCTGCAAATCAGCTTGAAAAAGACAAACATCATGGCCCAAGACACTCGACCTCCTCCTACCATAAATATCGATAATGAAAACTTGGAGGTTGTGGACAGCTTCACCTACTTGGGATCCAAGGTCTCCAATACACTGTCCATTGAAGAAGAAATAAACAGCAGAATTGGCAAGGCAGCCGCAACAATGGCTAAACTAAATAAGCGGGTCTGGCAAAACACCAAGCTAACGGAGAAAACCAAACTGTGCGTCTATCGAGCCTGTGTCATCAGTACACTACTATATGGGAGCGAGACATGGACCACTTATACATCACAAGAGCGTAAGCTTAACAGCTTCCATTTGAGATGCTTGCGCCGCATCCTTGGTATTAAATGGCAAGAAAAAGTGCCTAATAGTGAGGTACTAACGCGTGCCAATACCCAAAGCATGTTCTCAATTCTTAGTGAAAGACGCCTGAGGTGGCTAGGACATGTCAAAAGAATGAGCCCCGGCCGCATCCCGAAGGATCAACTATATGGTGAACTTGCTTCAGGAAAGAGGAAAACAGGTCGCCCACGCTTGCGATTTAAAGATGTCTGTCAAAGGGACATGAAAGCAGCCAAAATACATACAAGTGACTGGGAGTGTAAGGCAGAAGACCGATCTACGTGGCGCACAGTTGTCAAAGAGGGCGTCATAGTAGCCGAGGAGCGAAGAATGGAGGAGGCTGCAGACAGAAGAGCTAGGAGAAAGGCCAAAACATTTGGAAGCACAGAACTCGTGTGTAAAAACTGTGGCAAAGACTGTCACTCAAGGATAGGACTGCACAGTCACTCGAGGAAATGCAACCCAACCCAACGGTGATGCACCATCGTCTCGCGAGACGGAAGGATGCCGGAGATGTGCCTATTTAAATAAGAAGGTTTTTCTTCCTTATTTATTGCATAGCAAAAATTAAGGTGTGTTACGTCACAAAATTTAGAATCCATTGACATACAGCGACTTAACCGATTTCGCGAAATAATGAATCGCAACTGAAAGGGATGTCTATATGCATTATAAAAAATATAATTAATCGCAATTAATCGAATTAAAAATCCTCGATTAATCAACCGCATTTTTAAAATCAGTATCAGACCTAATTTATATAAATAATGTAAATATATGGATAAAAATCACCAGTGATTGACGCTAACAATTTGAGTCACAATAATTGATATTCCTAGCAAGGTGCTATTAAGGACATCTGGCAGCATCATTGTCATATTGGTTGCATTTAAACATAGTCGCATTCATTTCTTTGAGAGAATTTCCTTATCTCTTAGACAGCACTTTGTTACGAACCTAACAGTCGACACAAAAGTTTTACGAATTACATTCTTATAATACTTATATAAAACTTTGTACCTTTTTGGTAGTTAAGAAAAGGAAAAAGAAAAAAGATTCTCAAATGAAGCTCTGTTTTATACGTATTATGAAAATGCATCAACTTTTTAAATGTATGTTCAACTAAGGTTGTCAAGTGGCCAAGTTGGATCTAGTTATCATTGTAGATTCGTCTGCAAGCGTTGGAAAATCTAACTTTAAAGAAATTGTCAAATTCATCCTTGACCTTGTACAGCCACTTCCTGTCCACTCTGATGGTGTCCGCGTGGCCCTGGTCATATACTCCAGCATGGCAAAAGTCATTTCATACCTCGGTGATGACATGAGTAAAGTAGAGAAGACTGCTGTCTTGGGGAAAATGAAGTTTATGTAAGTCATTTAACTGTGACTTTTTTCTCTGCAATTATTGTCTAAAATAGAGTGACGTTGTAACTGTTTTATTTAAGAAAAATATTCATACCTATAACGCCTAGCAGCAATTTTTATTGCTTACAAAATGTTTCTTTTCTGCTGTATGTTGTAAAGATTGAAATAATTTTGCTTTCTTTTTGTTTACCTTGTTTTACAATTACCAAAAAATTTAACTTTCAATGTAATTCTCCAAACTAAAGGAATCAAATATAAGTAAATTTTTTTAAAAAAATGATCTTGCACAAAAGGCCAATGTAATGGTTGTGAAATAAAACTGTTGCTTCATTGACCCAACATTTTCACTCACCACAAAAGGGGTGGTATAAACCATGTCTCCCTCAGTCATAATTAAACCTCATAGATACGCCATTGTTATAAATGTGATGTAATTTAAACTGGTGGTAAAACTTCATTACGGGGCTAGGCAAAATAATTAAGGATTTTAAAGTAATCGATAAAGGTTTAAATTTTTATTTTTTTATTTTTATAACACTTGGCACATATAAAGTCACTAAAAAGCACTGATTCTTCTAAGAGCTTTATAGTAGAGGCTGTTCTAGTGATTAGAGATTGGACGGAACCAACACCGCACACTGTGTTTATAAAGCAAACAACTCTACTGAAAGTAAAGCCAATGGCTTCTTTTTATATCATCAGGCCTGGGTCAACAAGAACTGACATTGGCCTTGCACTGACCAGGGAACAAGTGCTAATACCTGAAAGAGGTGACCGACCCGATGTTCCTGATCAGGTCATACTGATAACTGACGGGGCATCAACTAATAAACTGGCAACCCTAGATGAGACACACAAGATAAAAACACGTACAGGTCTGATGGTGAGATGTTATCTGATCATCTAATGTAGGACCCAAAAGTTTGCCTTCAAAATTTGGTTTTTGTACATAGACTCCGATATGTTAGATCCGGGATTGTGTTCATGGAAGATACTAAGGTTAAGACTCATTGTCGTTTTACACGTTTTAATGTGATGTTCAATGTTTGGGAAGGATGTTGGTATGTGAGTACGATATGGAGATCTAAAATGTGTGCTAAAGAGATACATTGATACAGTGTAGCATAAAGTACAGCGGGAAATGGTAATTAGGTGTTATTCATGAGTTGTTGTTTTTTTTAGTGCATACAATTGATGTTGGAGTTGATTATAGATTTGCTTTTTATTTATTTTAATTTCAAATGTTATTGATTGTAAATTATTTGTAAGCTGACAAATCTGCACACAAACAAACAAAAATATCAGAAGACGCAATCATCAATATTTTCTTTTAGAAACCTAAGAAGGATAATTTTTCTTCCTTCTGATCTCCTGATAATGTGCTTTGCTATGTAACTCAAAGTTGGTTCTTTACTTAGATTCTATGTGGGTTTGTTTGGTTTGGTTTTTTTTTTTTTTTTTTTTTTTTTGTTGTTGTTTTTTGGGTTGGGGGGGTGTTTTTTTTAAGTTTCTTGTATTTTACATTTCTACTGTTGACATGACTCTGTACATATTTTTAAATAACATATTTAAGTCAAAATGTTCCTCCAGATTATCGTCCTTGAAATAGGCAACACACTCGATGATGGAGAACTTCTTGAGATCGCTACAAGTCCTGACTTGAAACATGTTGTCACCGATTTCTACCAACGTTCAGACCTGCTCAATGACTTTAAGTTAGCTGCATGTGAAGGTGGGTCTAAAAGTGGGACAGGTGTCTATAGCAAGGACCCTAAGATAGATGCATGTGAAGGTGGGTCGAAAAGTGGGACTGTTGTCTACAGTTGAGAGATGAAAGAGAATTGTTCATAATTAAAACCATAGTTTTGTGGCTATTGGCCTCTCACTTGAGAATCTTTAGCCGTCATCGTTTAATCTTTATTATTCTAATTTTGATATTCTTTAACAGGGACCATTACTAACATTCGAAGTTAAAGAATAATTCAGATTATTTTTAACAATTTTTTTTTAAAATTTTCAATAGGGTTCATTTCTCGATACGTCATCTTTACTTTCTGTAACGCCATCGTTTTAAATTTAAACTTCAGAGTCAAGTCGGTCGGCCAGAATAGATGGCTCCCTTTCAAGTAGTGAATCTATGCAAAAAAGTTTCAATGTTATTGAAACGTCCAGTCAAACTGATGCTCAACGTCATGTCACCACGAGAATTGTTCAAGACGATCTGATTTCTAAGACGGTACCAATAGAAGTACAGTCATCACAGTCCAACGTCCTGTCATCACAGTCCAACGTCCTGTCATCACAGTCCAACGTCCTGTCATCACAGTCCAACGTCCTGTCATCGACTCAGCTGTCAACCGGAGCTAGCATTATAGCATTACGCCTATTTTTACACTAGAGAACCAACAGTTCCAAAGTCACATATCAAAAACAGAAATGTCAAAGAGTGTTTTATTTACTGAACATGAAGTTTCGTTAACATTAGTATTAATTCATCCCCGTTCGAAACACATAAACACTTTACCATATCCAGCACCAATCTTATTACCAACTCCAGCACCAATCATATTACCAACTCCAGCACTTATCTTATTACCAACTCAGGCACCAATCTTATTACCAACTCCAGCACCAATCTTATTACCAACTCCAACACCAATCTTATTACCAACTCCAGCACCAATCTTATTACCAACTCCAGCACTTATCTTTTTACCAACTCAGGCACCAATCTTATTACCAACTCCAGCACTTATCTTTTTACCAACTCCAGCACCAATCTTATTACCAACTCCAGCACCAATCTTATTACCAACTCCAGCACTTATCTTATTAACAACTCAGGCACCAATCTTTTAACCAACTCCAGCACCAATCGTATTACCAACTCCAGCACCTATCTTATTACCAACTCAGGCACCAATCTTATTACCAACTAAGGCACCAATCTTATTACCAACTCCAGCACCAATCTTATTACCAACTCCAGCACCAATCTTATTACCAACTCCAGCACCAATCGTATTACCAACTCCAGCACCAATCTTATTACCAACTCCAGCACCAATCATATTACCAACTCCAGCACCAATCGTATTACCAACTCCAGCACTTATCTTATTACCAACTCAGGCACCAATCTTATTACCAACTCCAGCACTTATCTTATTACCAACTCCAGCACCAATCTTATTACCAACTTCAGCACCAATCTTATTACCAACTCCAACACCAATCTTATTACCAACTCCAACACCAATCTTATTACCAAATCCAGCACCAATTTTATTACCAACTCCAGCACCAATCTTATTACCAACTCCAGCACCAATCTTATTACCAACTCAGGCACCAATCTTTTTACCATCTCAGTTACGAATTTTATTACCAACTCAGGCACCAATCTTATTACCAACTCCAGCACCAATTTTATTACCAACTCCAGCACCAATATCTTACTTAAATTATTTGTTAGCTACATTTTGTGATCATCTACACTGATAGTGAAATTTCTGACCACAAAATGCATTTTTTAAATTTATTTTAAAAGCCTTTTATTCCGTGATTGGTAGAGATCTTGTGTTCAAAATAAAAAATTAATTTAAACCACCGGATCTGGAGAAATGTTTCATGGAGCGTTCTAAAGCAACAATGAAAACTGTTGATTTAATGGTTTATGAAAATTTAGTTAAATTTAATAATTTGTATAGTTTGACTTACAGTTTTGTTAAGGCTTACTATTAACTGCATCAATCAGTGTTTATAATTAATTTCGTTTATTAAAGTATATTATAAAATCTACTGGTTCACAGGTAACCTAAACATAATAATATATTGTCTAGATATTACTCAGTGAAATATCTTGAGGGTGCAAATGTCCCGGGCGGCAATTTGTTGTGGGGGGGCGGGCATATTTCTCCTCGCTATTTAGCTTCTAGGAACTAAAATTTTTGAGAAAGTGGGGCTTTTCATCAAATGAAATAAAACCAAACAAATTAATAAATGAACTATACTAAAATATGTAAACATATATGCAGCCAAAACTTCAAACTCCATATTCGATATAAATTATTATGATACTAATGCTAATGAATTGAAAAACCAAGAATAGTATGAAAACGTGACACTGATCTATCTGCTGATAACTTAACTGATTCTTCAAATTTGACAGCCGGTAGCGCTTCTGTTGTAGAAGCTAAAATTTCTTTATTTTACCAATTTCAAACATGAGCCAACCAAATGCTTGGGGCAGCTCTTTGATGAGGAGAAAAATTCCTAGTTGTTATTTAGTTTCTAAAAATGAAAAACTATAACAATAAAGTTTCATAACATAAAATCGAGGCCGCGGTAAAATTAATAATAGAGATAAATTAACTGTATTAAAACAAGTGCGAGTATCTAATGCCAAAACTTCAAACGCCGTAATGAATCTAAAGTCTTCTAAAACTACCACTAGGCCTACTGGAACGAAAAACCTAGGGGCTGAAGTAATATAAGAACATGACACTGATTGTGACTGATGTGCTGGTACCTGTAATTTATTCAAGTTTGTCAGCTCATCATCTTGTAGATGCGAAATTCCTGTATCTGTTATATCCCAGCAACAACAGATTGAGAGAGTTTCCAACATATTAACGTTAATTTCTCCGAATTAGACAAGGTCCTCACACTAAAACAGAATTGACAAGTGTACCGCCAGAATGATTTAATGTGTGTATATTAATGGGGAAAATGTTGAGGACGTATATGGCTTATTCTCCTAACCTAAAGCATCATTATTTGCATAACAAAAATAATGAATTAAATTGCTAATCTAATTGAATTATTATTGGCATAAGTATAACATTAATGCTAAAGTAGCCACTCGTGAACAAGTGCTCAAAATTATCTAAGTTTTATCAAACGAAGGGATTCGAAATTATATAAAATGAATGGACTATTACAAAAGAACAACAATAGTTTGCCAACAATCATATTTCAGGTAAAAGATACCAATATTCTATTGTATTCATTAAGTCTCCAAATATCTCACATAAGAATCAAGCTAATCTAATTGTGTGTATGTAAAGATTCAAAAATAGAAAGTTAACATTGTAGTCTAGAATATTTCAAAAAATTCATTGAAACAGAAAATTAATCTGCATACGACATTTCTCAAATGATTTTAAACAAATAATAGTCTTAAACTAATGGACTTCAGAGGCCCACGTGTGCTATTACTTCTTCAGAAGTATATAGGAGTTCAACACAGACGCAAAGGCACAAACCCTAAACTCAAATCTCGCTCAAACAGTTCATTTAATTTGATTTCTTACATGCTGCTCCAACAGAAACGAACTATTTGGTACACAATAGCTTTGTTATGCCCTTTTTTCCTTGAACACAGACCATTGTAAAATATAATTGTTGCTACAGGCAAAAAATTAAAAAGATTTCATGATACAAAAAAGAGAACAAACTATGAATGAAATCATTACGATGTTATTTTGAAAGCTATAGATTATAGAAAGACACAAAGCTTGACCACATGAACAGACGCAGGAACTTTGGTAGTCACAAATATTTTTTTTCCTATTTATTTAATTTTTTACATTTGGAAACATCTACTGTATGAGGTTAATGAAGCCCCAAATTACTTACTAAAGTATAATGCTAAAATACTTCGCAGAGGCTACACACGGAGAAACTAATGGAATACGTAACAGATGTTTTGACATGAATTTGCTCAAATTGTATGTGAATACCTTATTATTTTAAATTTCCAGTCATAGAACGAGATAACACTTTTTTAGACAATCAAAATGAGGGGTGAGACTGCATACAGGCTTATAAAAAAATTAAATGGAAAAGACGTAAACAATGTAAGGGTTAGCCTGACAGGGCGTAACAAAACAGCGAACTTTTCGGCCAAGAGCCTTTTTCAACGGACATGCAATACACCAAGAAAACGAATATAAAAAATAAAAACTTAGCTGTGGTGAAATCCAAAGAGTCAATGAAAGTCATTCCATCAATGCTTAAAACTACCATCAATAATGCAAGCTCTGAGACTGTGAGAGAATATTATTAAAAATTAAGATGCTGATGCATTAATTGCGTCCAATAATGAATACATCAAGATATATAGCTATTTTGGCTGTTTTTTAGCATGGCAAAGCTGAAAATATTGATTTGTTAATGATTGTGCCATTAGGAAAAGCATAAGACTTTAAAAAGCGAAAGCTTTTATTTATGCGTGTATATATTTCTAACATTAAGTTGTTTGGTATCCTATTATTAGTTTTTTTTTTATTAAAAAGCTATTTTTTCTTTATATTTATAGCATCAACATATTTTTTGCGAGTGGAGTCAGGGGTGGGGTGGGAAACCTGGGTTCTGTCGCAGACGGCATATACCCACTCTACGCCGCTGATATTATTTAGTTAATGAAAAAATTGAGGGTGACCGGTTTTTTAAACAAGATATTGTGAGCAATTTTGAAAATCCGATTAGATCTATATCTTGTGAATTTTTTTAATTTTTTTTTTTTGGGGGGGGGGGGGATAAGGGAGGTTGAGGATTACTATTGCAGATATTTTAATTTCAATTCAAGGATTTTATGAATGTAAGTCTGATCAAATATCATAGAGCCTCTCCTCAGCTATGTTCATCAAAACTGTGTCATGATATTTGATAGGGTAACTACATTAAATAAGGAAATGTTGGAAGTTGGAAACCCTTTAAATTGTTATTAAAGAGAATATAATTTTGTGGTTTTAAACTCCATATACCTTACAGAGCGATCTCCCCAAAAGAAACTAATTTTCTCTCTCGTGTTTACATCCGGTTTCACATTTACAGCCATGCCATGCACTGAGAAAGATTACATATTTTATTGTATTGTATTGTATTTATTATGTTTTTTTAATTGCAAAATAAATATTTACTAAATAAAAGAGTTTAATCTCTGCATATAAACCTGTGATAGTTATATATAACTATATAGTTATAGTGTCTAAAAAGTATTAAAAAGGATGACTGAAGCAGTAAAAAAACGATTTTATATTGGAGGATTAGCTAGTGATGTTTCAGCAGAGGAGATAGCAGAGAGATTTTCTCGTTTTGGTAAAGTCAGTAATCTTAGCTTAAAGTCACGGACTGACAACGAAGGTAATAAAAGCTAACTAAAAGAGTGTAGTAGTAATTAGTAATAGTACATATCAAAGTGACATAGTAGTGAAGTAGTTTAAGTTCTAAGTCAAGTAGTAGAAGGAGTGTTTAAGTTTTTTAAGTTTAGTTTAGTATTCTGATCTGTATCTGTATTCAGAACTGAGAATTCATTCATTAATCAAATTGAAAATATAATAATTGTAATTCTTTTATTAGACCTATATGCCTATATTTATTTTGGTAATTGCAAAGGGTTAAAACCTATATCTCCGACCGGGCCGACCTTATCGGCGGCCATCCAAACCCTAAAATAAAATCTTCAATTTTCAGAAATTCTAAAGCTATACCTAACCCAAACCCTAAAAATCATCAATTTTTCGAAATTCTAAAGCTAAACCTAACCCAAACCCTAAAAAAATCGGAAGAGACGCGACGCTCCGGTCGGAGATATAGGTTTTAGCCATTGCAAAGAGAATCATTTGGTCTAAAGACAAGGCAATTTTTGAAACCATCTTAATTCTTAATTGACATTAACTGACTTACTTAATTAACCAACCATCATAACTACTCTACAAGTTACAAATTCAAATAGACAAAAATTAAACTAGTTAACTTAAACCTAGGCACTTTATTAAAAAAATTATTTTTAAAATAATTTTTAAAAAACAATAGCATAGTTAAATAGAGTTAATAGATTTGATTTTTAAGTAAATCTTAACACCAAGATTATAATTTTAGGATTTGTTGTAGTTTTAAAGTTATGAATTTTTAAAGTGTGGTTCAATTTGTCCCAGTCCCCAATGCATTTTAGCCCCACATTTTGTGACCTCAATTCCACTGTTTGCGTCACGCACTTTAAATTAATTTTTTTATTATTAATTTAAAAAATGTTTTGATATATTATATATTTTATCCCTATTATTTACGATTATGTAAAACAAAATCTCCAATCAAAGAAACAGGAAGCAACATGACGTAGAAGAATGAACACAAAATTCAGAAGATCGTATTGACACACACTTATAATTAGAATGAAGTTGGACATTTTGTTTCTTAATTTAGGCTTGTCTTAATTAAACTAGGAGCCTAATACATAAAATATAAATAATTACGAGTCATAAATTTAAGAATGACGTCATCAAATATTACCACTGGTTTTTGTCCTAACAAATACTCATATCTCAAAAAAATGTAGGTAATATCTGTATTGGCAATATTGATAATGATGCATATTGGTAGACCTCTTTGATAAAAGAATACATGTTTTAACATTGCTTCAAACCACAATAACACGAATTTTAATCAGATGACATTTAGGTGATATATTACATAACTTTCTGTATCATTTTGTTGATTATTATTAATAATCAAACTTTTGTTTCGTTTACTACTATTTTTTTTAATAGTGGTATTGTCTCTCTGCAAAAGAACAAATCAGATCATGCCATCTTTTTTGGTTCCAAGCCTAAACACATCTTTCCCTAATATTTGTTTAAATAAAAGTATAATATATGAATTCCTTCTATCATCATTAGCAAAAGGATAACTAAAATAAAAAGGGCCTAATGGGTTGTAATTTATTTTAGTTTTAACCAATATTTCATTAATTAAAAGCAATTTGCTTAATTTTTTCCATGGAAATGTACTGGAGAGACTTATATGAAATATATCTTAGAATTCTTTTTAAGACTTTTTCACTTGCATTGAAAATATTATTCAGCTAACTGTGATATTTTGTTAACATAAATTCTTACCATACTTTTACAGGTAATCACATTAAGACTTTTGCACATCTTGATATAGAAGCAGATGAGGCTAAAATTAAAAAATGTGAGTTCCAAAAACAGTAACTAAATAAATCTGGTAAATTTAGTGAGGATTTTAAATTTTAATTTGATTACTTTTGAAACTTTTTAAAAACATAAATTATAATCCTTAATTCAAACTTTTTCCTTAAAGGTTTTGACACATATCAAAACACCAAGTGGAAAGGGTCAGTTTTAAAATTACAGTATGCTAAAGAGAGTTTTATAGAAAAGTAAGTAACATAGTGCTGCAAGACTTATGGCAAAACTTAAAATATATGTATCTTGTTTTTTTTTTAATGGATCTGGAGTTGTCTTCCTGAAATTCTCAAATGTGTTTTGTAACAAAACTGTCCTCTCTCAGTCCAAGCATTATTTCATCATCAAGTAATTTTTGCAAGTTCCAGTAGTTGTACTGAATAAATGTGCTGGTAGAATAACTTCTTTAGTTTTATATAATATTCATTTCAAACTTCATTCAGATTTATCATCACCATTTATTCCAGTCCTTTAAACCTCACTTCCATGTCTATACACATCTTTTTCAAGGCTTGCAAAAGAAAGAGAAGAGAAAGACACTACCATGCCTACAGAACATCCTTTGCCAGCCAAAGCTCCAGACAAGTCTGATATCAAAGGTCCAGCAGTTCCTGGAACACCCGTGCCTGGAAAACCAGTTAGTCTCTCAGTCTTATTTATTTTTTTTTTTGTTGGTTTAGACAGTTTCTGTTGCTTTTTGTAAAAATTGCTTTAAACTCATTAGGTATATGATTAATGTTTCTATATTTTTGTCAGGATTGGGTTGTTGCAAAGTATGGCAGAGTGTTACCTGTTCTCAAGTTAAAAAAATCATACAAGATAAAGGTAATTATTTTCAACAAAGTTAACTTGCTACTACAATGAAAACATTGTTAATTGGCCCTTCAGGCAAAATTTAAAACTTAAATTTGCTTTACGTTGAAACACCAAATTGACGACACTGAACATTTTTGTGCTAAAGGGTATTACCAAAAAGGTACATTATCTCTATTAGGGTACATCTTATTTACTTTAATATATGTGAATCCATGGAGTTATTAAAAATCAATAAAACAAAAGTATAAATAAACACATTGGCTTGTCTCACTGGTCATCTCAATGGTGTTGGTATTTCAAAACCAAGTTATCTTCCTTTTATATGAAACGTAAGACAACACCTCCAGTTCGTTTCATGCCCCTCATGATTCTCACTGGCATGATACATGTTTTCTGTATTCATTTGTGGGAGCAAAGCCTTTTCATGTTAAGCAATTTTGTATTCATGTTAAGAGAATTTTTTTAATCAAAATGCATAGTAGTTTGTCTGGACTATTATTATTTTGTGTTACTTATTAAGCGTATTTGCTTTAAACTTATTTCGATGTACAGTCAAAACCGCTTAAGTCGACGGCGTCGGGGAATGAAAAATGGCATCGACATAACCGATGATCGAGTTAAAGCGAAAACCAATATGGTGGCAAAATATTAACATGCGCTTGAAATTTCTATATGTACGTGTTGTGCGTTAATTAGTGATGGGACGATTAATCAGAATCGTATCGGAATGTCGGGACCCTATTTCTTCACGCTTTCTTAAGGTTGTTAAGACCGTTCGTTTTTAAAGACCGTTTAAGTTTAAATATAACGCCGTTTTGCGGTGATTCCCAGATTGAGCGATACTGTGCCTTCGAAGCGACTTGCTTGATTTTCCTTACAAGCTACACAAATAAGTAACCTACACATCCCCTCATTGTCCCCGAACCATTCTCTTCTGGACTCGGAATGGTCTATCGTGACCTATATATGACTCATGACAAAGCGAACTCTCCTCTTATATAAACGTACACAAATAAATTAGGTACTCCTTTTGAACTTTTGAACCCTCAACTTTGACATATTTTAATTAATTCTAACCAATAGTTAAATGGCTTTTGCACACGGCCACTTCTTATGAATGAAAAAATGAGAACAAAGCAGTAGTACAGTACATATAATAGTCAAAATGAGGTTGAAGGATGAATGGTTGCCAATGACAACAAGTTTGGACACTGCACACGGTACATTTTATTATTCCATACGATCCCCTCAGCTTACAATTCCTTCGGTAACTTGATGCTAATAGGACTAACCAACAACGATGGTTTGGGAGATTGAGAGTGGGGGGTGAGTAAACTGTCTGTAGTCTGTTATATTATATATTTTAAAATCTGGGGAGCCTTGCTTACAGTAAGCAGCCTATGATTTTGGTATCGTCCCATCACTAGCGTTAATAAATGATAATGTTCAAGCACGTGTTTTTGGAGTTTTTTTTTTAACACAACAGCATTGCCGTTATTTGTTTGATGAAGCTATCGGCATGCTATAAAATTGTACATACATGTTTGCTAACAACTGAAGGTATATGTGCACCAACTGACAGCAGAAATTTACAAATTTAAAATAAAAAACAACGTCGATTATCGATAAAAACTTTTAATATTCTCCAACACATCTCTGAAACTGGCGATTTAAGTTAGCAACACATGTCTCAGCGCAAGTGGGCTGTGACGAAGACGTCACCAGCACACATAGCAAGCTGATCGCATTGCCATAGTACCAAAAGCAACACAGCGCTGAGAGCAAAAAGCAAATGGGCTGTGACGTCACCAGCAGACACTGGTGAAACATTTTCAAAAGCTTGCGATTGGTCATGTGGATCGAGTTAACCGATGTTAAGTGGCAAATTTGACCTTTTTTGTGCTCGTGTTATGAGGTTTCGGCGACTTAAAAAAATCGAATTAAACGACGAGAAAATACTAAGACAAAGAGAGAATTTGGCGGTTCCAAAAAAAAACGTCGACTTAATGGGGTGGTCGACCTAAACGAGCTCGAGGTAAGTGGGTTCCACTGTATTTGGTTTCTGTTTATAATTAAGAGTTGTTTTAAAATGTCTGCTCCAAACAGGGTGTCAAATATGACCCTTCAAAACACTGCCATGCTGCAAAAGTCTTTAAAGATGAAAGTGATCCAGTGACAACAGATCCATCCTGTGGTAGTCTCACTTGGGAACTAAACGCACCTGACAGTGAAATCACAAAAAAGAGAAAAGGAGAATTTCCAGTAGACACTCGCCCTGTTAAACGAAACTTTACCAGTATTCCTATGTCAATATCATCTCAATCTGCTTCGTTTAATGTAACACCAAGTCCTTTTAATTCAGTCCCTGGGGAAAGAAAAAATCTTTATAAAAAGGAGGATGATGAATTGGAAATTGTAAAAATAGGCCAAGATCACAAGCAATCATTAAAACCTTTGCATAACTCTAATAAGTTTGACAGTGATATCGAAAGTGATGTAGAAACTGAAATCATTGAGACTGTGACTAAAAAGAACAAGACTGTGACAAAAAATAATAATCAACATCTTACAAAAAGTGCTTTAAATAACTTTAAAGATGGTAGTAGAGAGAAACAGGCGCCTTTAATTGATTTCAACACCAGTAATTTGGATTTGGAGGTGAACTGTCAGAAGAGTTCTGTGAAAAAGGCAGAAACAAATATAAAAAGGGTTTTGTCCCCCAAATCTGCTACAAACAATAAAGTAACTAATTTCAACAGCCAGAATCCAGAGGATGAGACCAAAGTTTCTAAGTTTGAAGACTTAAACAAAGAAGATTTAAAATCTCCACACTCAAAGGAAATCCCTCATAAAATTTCACAGCATCTCTCAACAGAAAAGCTGACCGCTGGCAATGATAAAACTAAAGAGTTCACAGGAGACGACGCCCCTCGTTTAATCCCAGAGTTCCGCGGTTTAAGTATGCTTACAGATTTTGCCAGCCCTCAAAAAGCAGACCCCAAAAAACCACTGGTAATAACGTCTTCTGTACCCCAAGGTGCTATTAGGAACAAAACAAGCAAACCAGAAGCATCTGACATTTTATCCAACGACTCGTCTACGTTAGTTATCAAAGAAAATCTCAACACTAACAACGAAGGTGACAAATGTTATGACTCTGCATCTTCTGCAGACACAGATGAAATTATAGCAAGGTATAAGAAAAAACATCAAATCAATAGCAAAGTTACAGATTCATCAGATGTTCCTCGTACGCCGGCCAACTCATCACTTAGTACGCCTAAAGCTATCAAGAATAGTCATAGTTTGATTGGTGAGGACAGTTATTATTTATCAGAATATTCCCCTGGAGCCATTTCTGATTATTCTCTTCCTAATTCAACACCTGGGGTTAAAACAGATAAAAGTTCTTATGGCAGTGACCTTGACACCGATGAAAGTTCTTATGACAGTGACCTTGACAGCAATGATTTTGAGCTGGTGGTTAAAAAACTGTCTCAAAAGGCAAAAACCGTCACATTGGAGACAGGGAGTAGTCCCTTGAAATCAAAATTGAGAAAAAATAATGAGGAAGTCACTGAAAGACATGAATCAACAAGTCCCCTCACAAACTTGGTAAGTTACAATCAGAATTTTGTTCTTTAGTTAATTACAAAATGATGTGAGGGGTATGAATTATAATTTTAACAGGCTTAAGTTGTTCAAAATTATTGCTATAAAAAAATTGGAAAATTAATGATGCAATTTCTGTGATATATTTATTAATAAATATCATTAAAAGGGGCTTTTTAACATTATTATTACTGACAGCGCTGAAAATTTATTTTGATGACATTTCAGCCTAGTCCAAAACAAAGCAACTGTGTTTTGTTTGATAACAAAGAGAAGAATAAGAGCATTGCAAACAATTCTGAAAAGTCCAACCATCAAAATATGACTTCAGATAAAGTAAGTTTCTTTATTTTTTGCTCTCAGTCTTCAGATTAAAAGTTATATCATTGCTGCACATTGTGTTACTCCTCAAATCAACATTTGATTACTTCTCTAGTGATTTTTATTGTGCTGATGATCTCTGTTTATTGCTTGACATACAAATTTAGTTCACATTACAATTTTTTTTATTATTTTTTTTTTTTTTAAATGTTGATGGTCTTTCCTTAAATCTCTTAACCCAGATCAAGCAGCATGCTACAGACAATGAAAAAAGACTGATAGCTATCCGAGAAAAAATGAAGTTGAAAGAGCAGCAGAAAAGCATAATGCAGAAAGCCTTACAAAAAGTGGTATGTGATTGAAAGCTGAGACTGATTAAAAAAATTAATTTAAAGGCCTCTTTTCATCCTTTTTGCTTTTAATTTAACTTTGCTTCTTGTAAGGTTTAGTAATGCTATGACGTGTAAGCAAAAAGTGGTGGGAAGGAGAGGGATTGTATATTTAATGATTTTAATTGATGTGAGATTTAATTTTTCAACAGGACTTGAATGTAAATTCAGGCAGCAGGATAGTTTTCAACAGTGATTCAGAAAGTAGAACATCCAGCGAGTCTGAGCAAGATGAAAGTAAACATCTCAATGTTAAACCAAAAATTAAGGTATACATTTGTATCATTGCAATTTTAAATCAAGGATTAAGTTATACATTTGTATGCCTGCTAGTGATAAATATTAGTGAAAATAAAGTACTTGTTATTAAGCTTGTTAACGGTTAGTCGGTTAACCGGTCCTCAGATCAGGATCGGTCATCTTTATTCAGGACCGTGTAACCGAAAAGAAAACAACAACAAACAAAAAAAAACACTAGCGGTAACGTAGTGAAAAAAAACAACACAAGCCGTAACGCGCCTCGCGCCTCTCCCTCTCGCTTTGTCACGGTGAGTAAAAGCGATACCACGATCCAGCTGACAAGTAGCCAAGGTTGGCATTCAAACTAATCAAACCTACAGTCGCCAAGCTGTAAGTGTGCGTACATGAAGCGTTATAGCCTTGCTTCACTGAAGTTCACAACTAATAGCACTAGTTACTAACAGTGCGTGTTTGATGTCAACAACGGTCAAGGCCGAGGCTGTTTCTATTTATATTTATTATAGTCTGTTTCTTATAAAGACAAAGAAAGCTATAAAAGCATATGACCCCGTGACCCATCCGCATTTTCTGATCACCAGTTTATAGTCCATTTCAGGCATTAAAAAAACGTATTGGCGCACGCCGCTTAGTGAAGTACATGTACCTATATTACGAGAGGTATTTGAAAGACGTAGCAAAGGTACCGGGCGATTAATCGGCTCACAAATTCGAGTTCGGTCTTTTAGTGACAGTTTTCCTGCCTATCAAAGGCATTTGTTTACCACATTAACAGTACGGTGAGTGTAGCTCAAACCCTATTTGAACAGAAAAAAACGGGGAGGGTGAACGTTTGAATCGCAAAATTCAATTATCCTGGCGAGTTGACGATTGAAAAATAATATGTTTTTTTTTAAAAATAAATTCCATTTTATCATCATTGTTTACTCCGTAGCTTTATAATTTTATTATATCATTAATTTTAATACGCGAGTTGATCGGCATCACACACAAGAGAGGAAACATGACGTCAAAACGGACGGGGTGAGGCGTTGGTTTTTGAAAGTAATGAAAAATACCTCGCTAATTTTATCGAATGATTCAACCTGTCCTCTTATTTAGACCGGTGAACTACGAGTCCTCAAAATAAAATATAAAAAAGACAATTAACCATCACTGTTTAGTTAATTTTTTGGATTTAAAAAAAATGCTGTGAATTGAGGGCAATGCGGAAAGAGCTGAACGCAAGCGGGGGGAAGCGGACTTTGATGCCATCAGACGACGCGAGGCGACAACATTCTCTTGTTAGTTCTCAAAACATTAGGGATATAAGGACGAGCGGTTAACCGGTCTTTTTTTGAATGGTTAGCCGGTCCTCAAAAACGAGCGGTCTTAACAACCTTACTCGTTATACAACTTTTAAAGGAACATATCTTTCAATTTGGAAATTTTTAACGTGTTTCTAAAATGTGATGATTTTTTTTTTATTATAATTATTTTGATGCTCAGTCATTAAAATAAATTTATGAATGTTTTTGTTTTGTTTTTCTTCTACCTTGATTGTAGAAGAAGCAGCCACTGACATTGTTTGAAAACTCATCAGGAGACGACTCTGATGGTGAAGTTTTGTTTGAATCTAAACCACATTTTGAAGGGAAAAAAGGAGAGAAGGTACTTTACATTTTCACTTTATGTAATATTCTCTCAATTTAACTATAATTTTAAGAATCTTCTAGTATACATTTTTTAAAATCTTCATTTTAACTTGTTAAAAAAAACTCCAGGTTTGTCATATTTGCAGCTGATGAAATTAGAGAGAAAAATTGGGGACTCAAGATTCAAATTGGATGCAAAATTTGCTGAATCCGACAGTGGTGAAGATTCTGAGGAAGAAAAAGCTGAAGCAATGGACATAGGTAAATATCTATTACCCACCTTTCAATGTTGTATATTATACTTACAAGTTTAAGATAAATGATATAGATGTCATATTACATCAAAGATAACACTTATATTACCTTTGTTTTTTTAATCCATTAGCTCATTAAAAAAAGGTAGGATTAACCTTTAGTGTTTAAATCAATGTCATCTGCTTAAGCAAAATGGAGATAAAAGTTACAACATTTTAAGGGTTTAATTATTTAATTAATGTCAATTTCTTAGATGAAAGTCTTGAGAAAGAGAAAGCTGCAAGCCTCAAGGTGTTAGAGAATGTCATTGGAAAGTCTACACTGATCAGATTTTCAGAAAAACTTAAACGAAATACAAAGCATTTAATGTGAGTACATTTTGAGGCAGCTGTAAAGTTGTTTAACAGTGAATTTGTAATGTGAACATTTTTAGTAACATCATTCCATCAACAACAAAAAAATTACATTTGGTTTAACGCTCCACTTTCAAAATTAAAAGAAAAGGTGTGAACAATTGAACTTGAACTATCCCTTAACCCGACGCTGGGTCGTTGGGGCACCATTTTGAGCTGCGCACTAACTCATGCCAAGTGTCACGGTTCTGAGCTGCCTTCTGGGAATCGCTAAATGAAAGGCCGGTCCACTCTTTGATGTTGTCCTCCCAACTCTTCCTTGGTCTGCCTCTTTTCCTTCTTCCCTGGACTGTGCCTTGCAATATCGTCTTTGAGAGACCTCCAGATCTTGACACGTGTCCGTACCATCGTAGTTTCCTCTTTTTAATTGGGGTGAGAAGGTCCTCGTAAGGGCCAATGACAGCACTTATTTTGTCGCGGACCGCTTTGTTCGTGATGTGCGCCGTGTAGGAGATGTTTAATACCTTTCGAAAACATCTCATCTCAAGCGCACTAAGGGGCTGTAATATCCGATGAAGGCTCAAAACCAGAAATTCTTGCCAGAACGGCCCAAACAACTGCAGCACTAAGCAAACTGAAAAACATCTGGCAAAGCAAGAAGCTCTCCCTGAGAGCAAAGATTCGACTAATGCGCTCTCTGGCGATGTCAGTCTTCCTCTATGGTTGTGAGGCTTGGACGCTCACCGCAGACCTCCAAAAAAAGAATTAGTGAACAATTAATGTGTCATTTTACGTAATGTATAACCTTTTTTCCAAAATAAACAGAGACATGAATGCTGTTAGATTTGATCCTACCAAGGTGTTACCACAGAAACAAGCCAGCATCAATGATGACAAAATCTTGCCTCCGCTGAAAAAGAAAGAGTACGTCAAAATATAATTTTCATTAAGCTAATGAAGTTCAATAATTAAAAACTTATAAGACAAGAACAATTGATGGTACAGTCTGGTTTAAAATAATTCATCTTTGTTCTAATGCTTTCTGATTGTTACAAATTATGCCTTATCAACTAATAAATAGGTTTTAACATGCCCATTTGAAAAAAAAATTTGTTGTGTGATATTTTAAGAAAAAAACAAGAAAAGGTGTCACAACTAGAAAGTCTGCAAACGAGTGTTTGCAATAATAAAGAAGAAAAAGTTAAAAGAAACAAAGAGGTCAAGACAAGTGAACCAAAAGAAGTTAATGGTCTCATAAAGGAACAACCAATTGAATCCAAGCAGATCAAGGAGAAAGAGAAGCAACAGTGAGTTGTTATAATAATTTTTATTTAATCTATTGTAAAAGATTTGGGAATAAATCATAACCCTAGAAAAATATCATTACTCTACATACAGGTACAAATCATCTAATAATTTACTTCTGTTTCAGGGGGGTAGAGAAATCCGATGACACAAAAATTGAGTCATCTGTGAAGTCAAAAGTAAAATTGGCCTCTTCGTTGGTTAACTTATTCAAGAGTAAGAATGATGAGGCTACACAGGACAAGGACACAAAAACATTTTCCCTTTTGGAACAGTTTGATAAAGATGAAAACATTCAGCACGGAAAAATAGAAAGTGATAGCCCTACAGGAGTAAAAGGTTGTTCAAATTGCACATTTTTTTAAATCTCCTGTCAAGAATCGTGACATTTGAATAATTTTGGAATTGCCTGTTTTATTGTATTATTAAAGGGATGTATAGCATCAAGCTCCTCTTTAAATACTTTAATTATGAATTTTTGTGTGTGTTGGACTGTTTACTTCATGTAATAACAGATTGTCATTTATGTGGTTATTATGATATGAATGTTTATTTTTAATTAGTTTATGTATGTTATTATCTCCATTAATAGCGCTGTGAACCCGGCTCCTTGCTGGGATACAGCGCTATATAAATTCTACATTTATTTTTATTATTATTAACATGCCTCCTAATATTAATAACAAGATGGTTAATTTAGATCCTTGGCAAGCTTTCAAATAATCCTAATTACTAAATTGAATGAGTTTACAAATAAGATATGACAAAATAGAGAGCATTTCATTTTCTAGTAAAATACGCTACATAATCTGGAAAACTAAACCTTGTATTGTTCCCATAGCATTTCCAAATTTTTGTTGTTGTTGTTTTTTTTTTGTTTATATAAATGAAATAAATATGTGACAAAGCATTGTTTTATAATGTAGAAGATGATAAAGGGCCTCTGTCAGGACTTTTTAAGAACAGTGGAAGGAATGAGACAAATCTTGGGATACCCAAAGAAAAAGAAGTTCAACTTCAAAAACAACTTTTAGGTATGGCAAGAAATCATTTGGCCCAATCTCACCAAAAGTTTTATTAGCATTTTTATTTTTAAATTGAAAGTATAGATGAAATGTAAAATTAATTTTTTTTAATGGCAAAGCTGACTAAATAATTGTTAAAATAGTAAATAGAGAATTCACAAAAAAGTTTTTTTACAGGCCTAGGAATTTAAATACCTCTTTTTACCATTACTTAAATAAAATATTACAACTAAATTAAGTTCACCTAAATTATTTTATTCTTATAGAAGATTCAAATGATGATCTCAGTGAGCTAGATCAAGAAGCAGACTCTGAAGAGGATTCGTAAGTTTTCAACAATTATATAAATTTATTTTTTCTATTTCAAGAATCATATTTTTTTATTAAATGAGGAATTGTTTTTTTTTTGGTGGGTTTTTTGTTTCTTTCTGCAGATAAACGTAAATTAGAGATTCCCCTGCTGTGTTGAATTAAACTATTGTTTCTAAAACTAATTGAATTTATTTTTCATCTCATAGTACAACAATACAGCTGGCATCAATGGAAAAGAAAGCTGAGAACCAACTTTTAGGTTAGCTGTTGTCTTAATACTTATTCTATGTGCTGACATTACAAAATAAATTATTAGGATTCTTGGATTAATTCATGCTTACCTGTCTACAAATGCTCTTCTTGAATTTAAAAAAATGGTGTCAAGCACCAGATGGGGATAATTGTAAGATTATGTAAATTATTTTTTTTAAAGTATATCTTTAAGTTCCAGTAGATGTAGATGCGATCTAGGTTGAAAAATTCCTCAACAGTATTATCATAAAATTTCTTAATAATTAATTGTATGGCTCCAACGACTGCAACATAACTCATATTATGCTTCATTTCCCCCCCCCCTTTTTCCAATACAAATATTTTGTGAAATTAGTTTAAAGCTGTCCATTTGTAAGAGTAGAAATTTAATTTAATTATCTTTATACAATTTACAATAAATATTGGTTGACGATTCTATTTAAATTTATCAGAAGCTGGCAGAATAAACATACGATACAGCAAGGAACAATGGCTTCAAAGATGGGAAGAGTTAAGGCCAACTATTGTAAAGGTATATTTATTATAGTACTTATAGACATCTTATATTTTATTTCTTCCTATGCTATCTAGGGTGGGTTGAATGTCTAAAATCATAAAAATAATTTTACTCACTCTTTTACTTTTAAGGTCAACATACATATGAAATCAATTCTTTTTCTATAACTTATGAACTGCTTTTTTACTTCAATAAAACCAACACACATAACAAAGTTACTGAATTCATAATGGATATGGGTTTTTTTTTCATTTAGGAACACAAATGACAATTATGATCATTGATAATAAATGTTACGGGGTTATTATTTGGGTACTGGTATGGAATATGGGGTTTTTTTTCATTTAGGAACACAAATGACAATTTTGCTCATTGATAATAAATGTTACAGGGTTATTTTTTGGGTACTGATATAATTTAATTTCAACTTTACAATGTAAGACATAACCAGGATAAATGTTTCATAAAACTAGAAACAGTGCTTGAGGCAAGTTATTTTACTTAACACTGGCTCCTTCATTTGCAGATGTATAAAAGAAAACACAAGGAGGCTCTGAAAAGCAAGAGAGTGGATAATGAAATGAAGAGAAAGAAGGAATTCTTGAAAAATGCAAAGAAAGGGCACTGGATCAGGAAAAGATAAATGAGAAAGAAATATTAAAATTGTGTTATAAAATTGTATCCAATATTGCTAGTAATTTATCTCATGCATGCAGTCTTTAATTTACTGACTGCCTAAATTTAACAGCATATAATCTATATGAACTACAACAATAAAAGATTAAAAACCACTTACTATTCGGCTTGTGCCATGTCTTCTCACCAAAAAACTTTCTACTTTAAAATTTACACACATTTCTGGGTCTTAAAAATCTACACTTTAGTGGAGTAGGTAAAGTCCATAACAGTCCTGTGGATTTATTCTGTGCTACAAAGAGTAAATTGCCCCATTCAGCTTCCATGGAAACTATTTAACCCATGAAAGTTGTCATGGTAACAGAAATGATGAACTTTGTGTGTCAAGGCTTTAGGAGATACACATTTACCATCACATCCACAACATCGTAATTAAACTCTTTAGAAGATATATGAGTGAATCTAAATTACCAGTGTACTGTAACTGTGGTGTATTGTATAAATGAAGAGGCTCAGTTTTATGACATAGTTGACAATGTCAGCATCATATTACCAACTCCTATTGGCCTGTGAGTTGTTGAGAACATGCATTATAGTATTTATAGACAACTTAACCATATTCACCAGGCTGTTTAAACAAGTTTCTTACTGTAAAGGCAATGCCCTTAACATCCAACTCCTACACAAAGGTGGATTTTTCATCCTATCGTTCTAAGAATTTCATACTTTTTTTTAAATAAGTAAGGGTAATGATCCAATGTGGGAAAGAAAAAAGGTTTCCTATAAGTCAGTAAAATTCATGGACATCCATTTAACTCTTGATCCCTATGGCTGGCTGCATTAGAAGCACACGCTTCAAAAAGATTAAAATTAAATGCACAAAGCAAGGAAGCATATGATATTCAAAGTCTAAGAATTGAATTTTGAATATCTTACCGGGCACAAAAATAATTCAAGCACAACTGTGCAGTCTTGGTCATTGGTGTTATGCAAATATAACCAATTCTTTAGTAAAATAATTGCATTTTTTTAAATGCAGGAGTCACCAAAAATTTTTTAGGAACAAAGCGTCTCGCATGTGAACATGATTTGATCTAGTAAACCTATATATAATTTGAATGGTATGAAAATCTCTCATGTGTTTATCAAGAACATTTATCATTTAAGCACCGGATGAGGGGTCAAATAAAATGGTGTTTATTTTATAGTCCCACAACTTAGTGGTCATAAGGAATTCTAATGTTTCCATTAGAACTTTCTTGGGACTTGGTGGCACCCATCTTCTCTCCAAGTAGTTTACTACCACAGGATAAATGTATATACCTTTAAGATAATTGTGTTTTTAAAGAAAACTGTAGCAACAGAACAAATGATAAATCCAACTAAGTATATTTATCACATAATTTATTCCATTTTAAATTGTCCTGTCATTTTGGTTAGTTCTTACATACATTATAGTAAACTTAACTCATTACAACCACCTAATCAACACATTGTCTACAACAGCATGTAACTGAAAAGGTGGTATACATCTTTTTATACTATTAGTAACTTATTTAGGCTAATATGCCATTTCCAAACTAATGATTTCGTCATTTTGAAACCTAAAAAAAAGAACCACTTAGACATATGACTAAACAATATGTTATAGGGCAGCTGCTCCTGAAATGATCTCAATCAACTCTCTTGTAATGACAGCTTGACGGGTTCTGTTGAATGTCAAGGTCAGTTTGCCAATCATTTCACCTGAAAATAAATAAGACATTTTGTGAGATTGATTCATCTATAATGTAAATAAAATGAATTTCTGTTGCCTTCATTCTGTTGCCATGAAACTTAGGAGGTTGTTGAATATGCTACTGGATAACTGGAAAAAAATTCTTTAGTACCACTCATGGGGAGCACAGGGGCCAAAATGTGTGAGCTACTGGTAAATAGTGAACGGATGGATCTTGACCAAACATGGTTCATAATAACTTCATAGCCCATATTAAAATTTCTATAGGGCATTGAACTCCAAATGTCCATTCCTTAGGGACAGAGGACCCAAAATCTTTTTTTTTTCATAAAAGTTTAAGATTTGGGGGGGGGGGTGTCCTTATATGAGCTGTAGAAAAATATGATTTGTTTTCATCTATGAAATGGTCAGACTTCAACTCACCAGCATTCTTGCTGGCAGCATCCATAGCAGTCATTCTAGAACTCTGTTCACTGCAGGCTCCTTCCTTCATAGCAAAGAGAACCAAACTGGCTAAAGAGAACTCATTGTAGCTTTTAAGAACATCATCATCCAAACTGTCATACAAATGGATCTTCTGTGCACTCTGAATAGCATCAGGATTGTAAAGTGGCAGCTCAGTTGTGATGTAAGAAATGACACTCCTGCAGATAAAATAAACATGTCAACATTTGATTATCTTACCTTTTACACAAGTTTATTGCTTGCTCATTACGATTCTTTCATCTTTACAAAGGGATTTTAAAACAAAAATGAACTATCTGCTTTTGCTATAAACATTTTCTCTTTTACTCTTATACAATCAATACCACTATTTTTAATGTATTTTTTTTGTTACTATTCATGATGATCCCCCGCTTTGAGTCCTAACTCAAGCTGTGCCGGGGTGGCGCCAAAGTGGTCGTGAGTTGAAGTAGGGAAAATTCCACCCTCAGCTGTTAGGACCTTGTGGGAGGGGAAGATATCTGAGGGGGTTTTCCGAGAAGACCCATGAAGAGTTTTTATTTTCTGTGATTTCGTTTGTAAAGAGAGCTCTTTCGAGGTGCGCTTTACCGCGCTTTGGCAATAGAGGCTAGGAGCGCATTAACGCTCTTTAACACATTAATGGTTAAATTAATAACAATATTTGAATTATTTTTAATCATGCCCATATACAGAAATAGTAACTTACTTGAAAGTATTGAAAACAAGAGTTGCCCTATCATATTTATAGTCCAAATTTAGGAGTGTATTGGCAACCAGAGCAGCATCACTAAATGTAGGAGGTCTCTTGCCGTAGTCATTAAAACTAACCAATATATTCTTGGCTAAGGTCCTTGAAAAAGATAAATGTTACTGTGACATGAAAAGGCAGATTATTTTTTAACAAAAATGTGTAACATCTACAGTTAAAAATGTCATTTTCATAATTTATTAACTCATTTGCTACTATTGCGACTGAATGCGCCATACCCCCCTCGCTACTAATGCGCCCAAAAGCGCCATGGCGTCTAGCAACGCTCATATAAAATTTTATCCTGCGGGAGGTATTGTTGCCTTGCGAATAGCTCTCGGATTTTTAAAAAGTAGAAACAATGCTGATTTCTATTTTTTTAAAAACGGATGTTTCTACCTTTTATGGTTTAGACGCAGCGTGGGTTGGAAGTCTGACTACATTTGTGCAAATTTCAACTATTGTGTTTTCTGATTTTCTTTGGCTCTGGATTTAAACTCGCAGTTAAGTTTTAATTTCTTTATCATAATTTATATTCGTTGTACTCGTTTTTGTATTATTTGTTTGTTGAAGAAGGTTCTTTTCTGTTTTCTTACGTCTTGTCAGGCATTCTACTTATCTGATTATTCAAAAGTTATTAGCCTGTTTGTAGTCTCACCCCCCTTTGGTTTTAGAAATTTGTTGTACAATGGCTTTTCAATTTCTTGACTCTTTGATTGCTGCCTCAATAATAATTCAGATAATGAGGATGAGTCAGATATTGAAATAGACCAAAATGAAATAGATATTGATAACTCTGACTCTGATAATGATTCTGATCAAAGTGACGATAATGAGAGGGATGGAGATTCAGATGCTGTCACTGACTCTTGGTCTGACAGTTTGACCAGTGTCGTAGACAAGCTGGAAAATTTTACTGAGATAATAGGGGGAGTTCATAATCTCCCTATTGACAGCAGCCCACTTGACTATTTCAAGCTCTTCATCAAATCTACCATGATAGAGTTGTTAGTTGCTGAAACTAACAAATACGCTGAACAGCGGCAAACCGCCAAGGGTAAGAGAGATACCCAGTGGAAGGCGGTAACTAATGAGGACATTTATAAATTCCTCTACATAAATATTATGTTTGGAATTCACAGGTTACCAACCAGAAATTGTATTGGTCAGTGGATAAGTATATCATACAGAATAGGACTGCATAAAGCTTTTTTATTAAAAAAAACAAATTACACAGACTATTTGTGTAAGGAAACAATAAATTAAAGCTTTATTATCAACTAATACAAATAATGGTAGACGTTTCGGCTCATGCCTTCATCAGTACAAAAACAATTACATGTACTTACATATATATTAAAATTAAAACATATTAAAGTCTATGTGATAAAATGAAAAGAAATGAAAGACAAAAATAAACACGGACATAGAATATAAGAAAAAGGAGGAAGTTGAAGTATCTAAAGTAACAGTGAAAACCACAACGGGAAAACGATTTTGCAGTCATGTAAAATTGTGGATTTGGTTAATTCCATATGGAGCCAACGTACCAAATCGTTTTATGAGTCTATTTTCCATGTGGACTCTATCATGGGTATTGGTTGCATATAAAATACCAGTAACTACAATATCCAAAATGCCATCGTGGTCAACACTGTTAAAATGTTTAGACACAGGACACTGAGCCTGTTTATTTATATTGTACAGGTGCTGATGGCCTCTCTGCAATTTCCTTTTTTCTAAACAAGAAGGCAAATCTTAAGTTCCCAGCAAGTGCCATACTACGATTGACCGAGCTGGTCCTAATTTTAAACTCGTTTGAGTTCAACGGACAGTTTTTTGATCAAATTAGTGGAGTTGCCATGGGAACAAAAATGGGACCAAGTTATGCATGCATATTTATGGGCCATTTGGAACACCTATGGAATAAAAATTACAAAGGTATTTGTCCAGAGTACTACAAGAGATACATCGACGATTGTATTGGAATAACCAAAATGGACATGCAGCAATTGCAAAATTTTATTGACTTCATTGGTGGCTTCCATCCTTCAATAAAATTCACATCAACTATTCATAGGAGTACTGTTAACTTTTTGGACATACAAATAAAATTAAAAGAAAACAAAATATCAACATCCATCTTTTACAAGCCTACAGACAGCCATAGTTTCCTTCTATATACATCGTCCCATCCTCAATCGTGTAGGAACTCTATCCCATTTTCACAACTACTAAGACTTAAAAGACTCTGCAGTGATGAGGCAGACTTCTTGGAAAGAAGTGATGAGATGCTGGACTTTTTTAGAAGGAGGTCATACCCGGAAACAATCTTAACATCAGCTGTCAATAGAATTAAAGGCATGACCAGACAGGACACATTTACATCATCTGTTCACGATCAATGTGATAGATGCAAATTTGTTTTAACTTTCCATCCCCATAATTTTAAGGCCCGCCAGGTGATTCTCAAAAACCGATCAATCCTTATGGCTGACCCTCTAACTCAGCAGGTCTTCAAAAAACCTCCTCTTTTTGCTTTCCGGAGAGATAAAAGCCTCAGAGACATACTTGTAAGAAGTCACCTTCCCACAATGAAAGCACATATTGGAACAAAAGGTTGCAACCGTAACCGTTGCAATACTTGTCCATATGTGGTTGAAATTAACAAAATTTCTTTCCCTCTTGAACAATTCTTAATAAAAGATGGATTCACTTGCACCAGTCGCAACGTGATTTATGCAATTATTTGCAAGAGATGTAAAAAAATTTATGTGGGTGAGACAGGTCGTCGTCTTGGAGATCGGTTTAGAGAACACCTGTACAATATAAATAAACAGGCTCAGTGTCCTGTGTCTAAACATTTTAACAGTGTTGACCACGATGGCATTTTGGATATTGTAGTTACTGGTATTTTATATGCAACCAATACCCATGATAGAGTCCACATGGAAAATAGACTCATAAAACGATTTGGTACGTTGGCTCCATATGGAATTAACCAAATCCACAATTTTACATGACTGCAAAATCGTTTTCCCGTTGTGGTTTTCACTGTTACTTTAGATACTTCAACTTCCTCCTTTTTCTTATATTCTATGTCCGTGTTTATTTTTGTCTTTCATTTCTTTTCATTTTATCACATAGACTTTAATATGTTTTAATTTTAATATATATGTAAGTACATGTAATTGTTTTTGTACTGATGAAGGCATGAGCCGAAACGTCTACCATTATTTGTATTAGTTGATAATAAAGCTTTAATTTATTGTTTCCTTACACAAATAGTCTGTGTAATTTGTTTGTTTTTTTTTTCAGTGGATAAGGTGTGGAGAGTCCCTGCAGTTGCAGATGTGATGGGTCGTACCCGTTATGAAAAAATACGGCAGTATTTTCACCTCTCCGATAGTGAGCGCATTCCTGCTAGGAGCAGCGCTAATTATGATCCACTGTACAAAGTGAGGCCACTACTGGATCATGTTAGAAATGTATGCCAAACTGCATACAAACCTCACCGACAACTGTCTGTTGACGAGGCGATGGTTGGCTTCCCTGGGCGCTTGTCGTTCAAGCAATATTTGAGTAACAAGCCAACCCCCAGGGGGATCAAAATATGGTGTTGTGCGGAGGCAAAAACTGGTTATATCCTCAACTTCCAGGTTTACACCGGCAAGAAAACCACAACAGATCATGGCCTAGGATATAATGTGGTTATGAATATGCTGGAACCATATTTAGATAGATAGCATGAGGTATTTTTTTATAACTTTTTTTCCGCCCTAAACTCGCCGAGGACCTCCTACAGCGCAAAACATACAGCTGTGCTACCATAAGGCCCAACAGAAAAGGGTGGCCTCTGCCTAAATCAAAGCAGAAGAGAGGGACTCTAAAAATTAAACAGAAAGGCCTACTGGTTGCAACCCAATGGACTGACAAAAGGCAGGTCAATATTATCGACGAATGCTGACCCTGTGATCACAACTGTTCAACGTCGATCGAAAGACGGGATGGTGGACATTGAAATCCCAATGCCTGTCACGACATACAACTCTGGCATGTTTGGAGTTGATTTGGCAGACCAGCATCGTGCCTACTATCCTGTTGGCAGAGTAAGTAACAAGTGGTGGAGGTATATTTTTTGGTACCTCATAGATCTCTCCTTGATCAACAGCTTTCTTTTAAAGAAAAGTGCTAGGCCACAGGATGGACCAGACTCTCCTGCACAAAATCATCTTGTGTTTAGGAAGGCTATTTTAGAACAGCTTTTGTCTGGTCCTACAAAATCCAGGCAACCTGACACACCAAGTGTCTCAGGGAGATCCAGCCAATACAACAGCCAGCACATGTTGAGCTCAATGCCAGGGTGTAAACGTCGGTGCTATCAGTGCTCCATTGATGGCAATAAGATGGGCAATGGTAGAACCAGAGAGACAACAACAGGCTGTAAACTATGCTAGGTCCATCTACATAACGGATATTGTTTCTGTAAATATCATGAGGCCTTAAAACAATAATAAATCACAGAAAACTGAGCTCAAAACCCCCCAAAAAATGATGCAAAATTTCAACAAAAAAAATTCCCGAATTTTTATAATATATATTTCTAAATTAAAGTGCATCAACCCATACATTTTTGAAAAGCTTATCCAATTTTCTATTTTTTGATATATATTTTGTAATTTTAAAATATCATTAAGGTATTTAAAAATATTTTTAATTAACATGGGGGTGCAAGTTTTTGAGAGTGATCTCCCTTTGCTTAGTACTCCAGGGGGTGTTTTGGTTTTTGTGCTTAGTAGCAAATGAGTTAAAATGGAACAAAGCAAATTGAAAACAGTACCTTTGAAGAATGCCTTTTGCTTTGTCTCCAATAATGATAAATTTTGTGTCCACTGCAGATCCTTCTTCTTCAACTTTGGCCCTGATGTGTTTGACAATAGATGAATGAATTCCACCACAGAGACCTCTGTCTGAAGACATCACTAGTACTAAGTGATTGGGTTTGGTCTTGTCCTGGGCTAATTCGGCTTTCTGATAAAAAGCTACAAAACAATATACCATTAGAGAATAAGCACAACCCATGTTATTTTAAAAAATTTAAGATGCTGAAATAACATTTATATGAAAACCACAATGTTTAGTTCCTGTTATTCAGGACAGTCTAAACTTTATAAAACAATTCTTTTAAACTCCCTGTCAACATATTAAAGAAAAATTGCAGTGCCCATGACATATCACCAACTAAATGTGCCTTTGTATCTTCATACTTAAGGGTAACACTTTCACTAAGTATCAATGTTGGTAGTTAAAATTTGAACGGTGCCAAAAAGTCAGTTACAGTGGAACCCTGAAGTAACACTTTATAAAAGAGTCCTGGCATGGTTCCCCAAATTCACACATTAATTTATTTCAATTTAAGATTGAATTTGCTGCACTGTGTTGGTCAGATATCTGCGTGGCTGCGCTGCTTAAAGGGAAAACTGCTGCAGAGCTTCAATATTTAAATCATAATCATTGCCTTAATTCTAATTGACAACCATATAGTTAAGTCAAGTATAGTTTTAATAATTGTATTTCTTTAAGTGAGGAAATAAATATGTACAGTCTCATTAAAAATAATTTTATCTGTTTGAATGCTCATTTAACAGTCGGATAAATATTACTGGTCATACCCTTAGCTCCCTGACCATACTGTCGAGCTGGTTTTAACTCTCTTTCTGCCTTTGCATATTTTGCTGCAGAAACCATCTTCATGGATTTAGTAATTTTCTGAATATTGGTGACAGACTTTAGACGCAGGCGAACTGTAAATAATGAGAACATTTATAATTATAATAAACAGTAATATGGAATATGTTACAAACCATAAAGCACAATCACTTCATTTAAATAATTTCAGACATGACATTAATAATTCTTTGGTTATAGTTATTGACTCAGCATTTGTTAACATAGTGGCTTTCAGCTCCTTAACAATTAGGAAACAAAATTAAAATAACAAATACTCTTGCGCCCGTCAGGTCATTTGAATGAATCATCTTAAGTTTTAATTATCATGAAAGATCACATGCAGCACAATCAGTAAAAACACAGACAACCAAAGTTAAGGGATATTAAAGACGTAGGGACTGGATGGACATAAGAGCGTCACATATCAACGAAGATTCCTCCTCTCACAGTGCCGGTAAAGGTGTGACGCAAAGTCTTCATCATACCTTGATCAATTTTAGCAACCCCCAGAATGTTGAGATATTAGTTTAGTAAACTTACACTTAAAAGTTTTTTTTTATTCTGTTGAGCTCATATGATGTTAGTATATTATAACATTGATCAGATGACCTTTATTGTAAAGTGTAGTTGCTTAGCAAGATGCATAAACATGTGGAAGGGGAATGATCAAGAGATTCCATGAAATTGAGGCAACTTATGACCACAAGAATTGATCAGCAAAATGTGTGGAAATTGAAGCCTTAATTGTAAAACATACAAAAAAAATTTGTTCTAAAAAAATGACTTTGTCTATGTATTCAGATATTAACTCTTAAAGTCGCAAAGCGTCGTAATGCGTCTCTTCCCGCTATCCCTAAAGCGTTGTAATGCGTCCCTAGATACAAATCTCGTTAGAAATGAGATCTCGGAAAGTAAAAACTCTTCAATGCTTGAAAAACAATGTATTCGACTTCCGGCAATGGCGGCCGTTGCCGGCACTAGTGTTATCGCTCGATTCGCGATGTTTTTTGGTAGTTTTAACTTTTTTTTTTCCGAAGATACGTTTTCGTTATACTTTATTACTAAAATAATAGTAATAAACTACAGGTAAATATTGTTTCAAACTCAGTACGGCCTTTTGGATGCGTAAAATAACCATTCTTAGCCTTAAAAATGAAGTCAGTATGACAATAATATTATAAATGGATTTTACGCAAATTTTTTAATTTCATAACCGGTTGATCGTAATACGGGAAATCCTTACGGGACTGAGGCGGAAGTTTATTGAAAACCTTCTGGGGCTTTAAGAGTTAATCACTAAGGCTAAATTTAATGCAAAAAACTGTAGTAGGAAAATATTTTTAACTTGCTATGTAACAAATAGATTTTGAGCAAAGTAATAAAAAGATATCAGTCAGTTCAAGTCTTAGGAATTTATACAAAAGAAGTATTAGTGTATTTGTAATTCAAGTCCATTAAGATGACATTTTGAAACGTAAGTCTAAGCAGATTGAAGTACAAATTATACCCATATTTCCCATTTACATCATTTCATTACAAAGCATGGGTCTTACTTACTTTCTTTTAAAGTTGCCATACCTCGAACCTGTGCTTGGCCACTGAAAAAAAATACAAAAGCCATCAATTCAAGGGCTTTCTTTCTCTTAAATTTAGGGGAGGTGATGGCATCATGTGTGATTTTTAATAAAATTTTCGTTTAGGGTCTAAATTGAGGATTAAAAAAATAATCAAAAAATGACTTTGGTTCTCATGGAAACTCAATTAAAATACACAGTTTTGTTTATGTATGTGAACTTCAAAACTCCATTTAAGTCCATTTAAAATTACTAGTTATGGCTCTAAAATATAACATATAATTTGTTAAGCATTAAAATTTTGAATTACAGGACTTTTCTATTTCTATGGATTTACAGTTTAAAGAAAAAAATTCACAAAAAATTTCTTTTGTGTGTCCATTTTTTCTGTCTATATGTTAATAGTAGGGCTGCGGAAATTAACGATGAATTTCTAGATTATTAATAGATAAAATAGTGATTAAAATTAAAGAAGATGTGTTAGTAAACATTGGCGATTTATTAATAAATAATTAATTATTTATAATTAATAATAGTTCGCCTTTTTACGTACTAACGACTCCATTAAACAAAAGATTTTTAAAGTGTAAACTTTACAATAAGCTGTTTTTATAAGGAAAATGATTTTAAAAAATTTAACATTGTCTTTACTTAATTAACAAAGACGAAGTTTAAATTCATTGACATTATATTGAACTACTTATATTTAAATAAAATATGTCAATTACCTGTTTTTGTTATTTCCCTTAAAATTTCAAATTTAATGACATCATTAATCTTATTTTTAGCTTTAATCAAAATTATCGATTAATTATTGGGTAATTTTTCAAAAGTTAACGAATGAATGTATGTCAAATAATCGATAACAGCCCTAGTTAATAGTACTAGTACTAATATTTTATGTTAATGGTACTAATACTAATACTAATTACAATTTCATGATTACTGAAATTTTAAAGTTGGCCTGCCATAAAAATTAATAGATGTCCAATAAATGATAGTTAAATATTATTTTAAAATAACACTCTTATTCATTTGCGGCTAAAGTGTAGTACTCTGACCGCAATGTCGCGTCTCTTCCGGTTGCTATGAAGGATAGTTGCTTCCCTTGAATCTTGTTTGTTTTCTTATTTATTTATTACCTCCCCTTTGTTTATTATCATAATTGGATTTGTGTTCTTGCGCCGCGAGGGGGGGGGGCCTCTCCTGTTCATTTTTTCCCAAGTATATATGAGTATATTCTAAGAACTATTTGCTGTGCTCATTTAGAAAGGAGTGCTGCTAATTCCTTGGTGCGCTTTTTTCCACCATTTGCTCTGGGTGCGTTTCCATTAGTAAGTAGACATTTTTTGTTAAATTTTGGGTAAATATTGGCAAAATGGAGACTGTGTTATAAAAAATGGAAGGTTTTAGGGTTTGGGTTAGGTATAGCTTTAACTTTAATCCTTTTAGAATTTATAGAACTTTCTTTTCCAGCAACCGGTAGCGTCGTGGCGTCACGGTCAGAGTACTACACTTTAGCCACAATTTCTAATTTTTAGTTGTCAAATTTGACCAACAAAACAAAATCAAGTCCAAATTTTTGGGCCAATGAAAATTAAGTATTTAAGGTTGGCCTATTTAGGGGTCGTCCTTGACTGATAACACGCGCCAAGTGGGGTAAGGGAGTGGGTCATGCCTTTGTGACGATGTGTGAAAGTGTGTTAGATATGATGTCACATGTAAATGCGCAACTTAAAATAACATTTCTACAAAAATATTCTATTGCCTTACAGTAAATACATATTTAAATGTAACAGTGTGTTTTTCATGTGGAATTTATTGAAAAAATACAATAGAAGTAATAGAAAGTTCTAATTTTATTGTCTTAAAACAATGCATGAAGGGGCCATCCATGCATGACGTCACGCACCTGTGGGTGGGGGGCGGAGAAGGGTAACGCATTAGTGAGGATGTAAGACAAGGGGGTGTGGCGACGTTTAAGAAATCAAAATGTGCTACTTGAAATAAAAGTTCCACTTGATTGCTCACAATTTATTTAGTTACATTTTCAATGGCTTC
>MUZC01000036.1:621302-642816 GCA_002072015.1 Radix auricularia | reverse complement strand
TTGCGTGACGTCATTTATGGGCGGCCCCTAAAAGGGCGGCATATTGGAGACCGCCCCGGGCGGCAAAACCTCTAGCTACGCCACTGTGTCAAATTACTCAAATCTAAACATATAAAATATACTTTACATTCATTCTCTTTCAGAATTGTGTTCAGTTTGAGTTTGGCCTGCACTTAACTTATAATGACTTTACTTAAATCCACTTCTCTACTAATAAATTATCACTTGTTAAAGCTTATTTAAAGCTAAAGTAATAGTAAGTTTAAGACCTTACTACTTACTAAATCCTAAGTAGGAGTAGGAGTACTACTGTTGGTGTAGTAGAGGCAGAGTTACCTATTAATAATTAACTTACATTGACATTGAAACTACATTTTTATACTATGGATATTCAAGACATGTTTTATGCTTGCAAGTCAGGAGACCTTCAGCGCTTGCAGTAAGTATTTACAATTTAAGCATATTTCTTTTTTCATCAGTAATCAGCAATTAATATTATTATTGCTTAATTTTATGGCTACTATAAATAGTGAGTGTAAGATGATATTTTATAGGGTTGGGGTATTAGGTTGGGGAACAGGAAGTAATAGACACAAATGTGTCAATTGTTGTCAACCTTTCATTTTGGAAGCTTGTTCCAATTATTTCTGCTTTTAGAAACTGACAGGGTCTGGCATTGGCATTAGCAGGATGAAACTCCATGTCGGAGTTTCTTAATTTCAATTTCCTATCTCTGACAAAGATGTTTTGAGGAATTCAATTATCAAAAATACTGAGCAATGGAAATATGTTCCTTCCTTTGAATGATCCCATGGATCTCAGCCGTGTACAGCATCTATTTTACTTCCCATAAAGAAACAAACATCATTCATTATACTTCTCAAAATTTTCTGCACGGTACCACCAAACTGCTTTGCTGTGTCTGGCAGATGAACTGCACAGCCTAAAGGGAACATTGTTGCTTATGTATCTTTTTTTTTTAACTTCAGATGAGATGGGTTTTTTTTTACTTCCTGGCTGCTTAGTAGAGGATGATCCAGTTATAGAATATATTTCAGTTTCCTTTTTCAGACAGAACTCTATTATTGAAGTATTATTTTTGTGATCATTTTTAAAGCTCTTGGCCTTGGTTACATTCCTTAAGCTTCCTTGACAGAAGCTTTTTAAAATGGTTTATCATTGGAAGTCTGGGTCTTTGTCCTTTTTGTTATAAAATGTGATGTCTTCATTTTCTTTTGCTCAGCTGCTGTTTTTGTCTCCCTAACAAGTTATTAATATTTTGTTTTTATCTGCTGACTTTTATTTTATCTTCATTCCAAGTCAACATACATAATATTGTATACATTTTAATCTTTATAAAAACATTTATTAGACTTTGTGACTGTTTTTTCAACAAACAGGTATCTTGTTGAAATGAAAGAAGTAGAAATTGATGTAAGAGATAAATGGGATAGTACACCATTGTAAGTATTTTAGAGCTTAAGGGTGATGTATTAATGAATTTTATGGTTTTAAATGAGATTTATCATGTTTCTAAATTTTAATTTTAGTTTTTGTTTGCTTTGTCAAGTTATTGATATAAAAATGTGAGCAAATGGAATTTTAAATACTTAACTATGTTTCAGCTGGTTTATCACCGGAATAAGTTTTACATGTTATTTTTAAAAAATTTATTCCAGATACTATGCTTGCTTGTGTGGTCACAGAGATATAGTTGAATATCTACTGGAAAAAGGTAGATCATGTTTTCTTTTAGTTTAAACATTTACCAATTTGTTAATGTATTTTATCAATTTTAAAGTTACACAAACTTTTACAACAGTTAATATTATTTCAAAACAGGTGCTAAATGTGAAGCTAATACATTTGATGGGGAGAGATGTTTGTACGGGGCATTGACAGACGATATACGTAACTTACTTAAGAGTTACCATGTCATCTCATCTCGAACAATTAGAAGAGACTTATATGAGGAATTTTTGCGCAGGTTTGTTTTTAAGGTTATATTATTTTATAAAATATTGGAGAAAATCTTAGTGCTGTAGTTTTTTTGTTTTTTTCTGCTTAATTTTTTAAAACAACAATTGCTTTCACTGTCATTGATGCTACTACAGGCTATTGTTAATATATCCTTCACTTGTCTGTTACTGAGCTCTTTTATATGGTCCATCAACTACTGTCTATAACTTACCTCTGTCACTCTTCTTTTAACTACCTCCTCTTATGCATTCCCCCCTCTGTCAAGTTACTGCCATATTCCTAATGAGGTTTAACCTAGTCACCCATTTAAAACTCCTCAGATAAGTTAAGCCATCTTTATTCATTCCTTTCCAGGATTTTATCTTTCCCCACATGCTATGAATTTTGTCTTTTGTGCCCTGGTAACTGGTTCTTTGATTAATTAATCAGATTCTTCAAGAATCTTACGAATAGAACAAGCATCTGTAACAGATGGGTTTTTTAAATTCTTTTTTTTTGACAACTACAGGCTCTGTGACTGTCACAATCAATCTGTTTGTGAAGGTACCCAATGACAGTAGCAGAAATATGTTGGTACAACATGAGTTTTCCACAATTCATTATGCTTGTAAATTTCTCATAAGCTAATGAGTAGACTGCGTTTTAGAACCTCAACTATACATTTTTAAATGTCTTTCACTATCATATGAGCCACTTCCAGGTATAGTCTGAAACCCTACAACAGGTGGTCAGTCTCTTCTTCACTAATTCTCCTTTTCCTCCCTGGTGCTAGCCAAATTAGGATGGGACTTATTTTTATGTTCATGACTATTATTTTTATTGCATGAGTACATTTGTTACATTTTTTATATTTGAAATTTCATAAATTTTGCACACAAACTTATTTCAATAAAATATACATCCCACAAAATTAAGTACTTAATAAATATTTCATTTTCAATAGGCTTTTAGAGAACAAGTTGTACAGCGATGTTATATTCAGAGTACACGGAGAGGAATTTCATGCTCATAGGTGCATCCTCAGTGCTCGCTGTCTTTTTTTTGCCCATATGTTCAAAACAAAATGGCAGAATCGATCAGTGATTGAACTTAATCATTCACAGGTATATGACTAATGCAGTGGTGTTATTTTTTGTGCCCAAAATTTGATTCTTTTGTTATTTTTTATTCAATGGTTACTAGACATGTTAGTGACCATTTTATGTATCAGCTTTTAAGAAGAACCCTCACAGCTGTTATTCTTGCATATTCGTCAATTAGAGTACTTTTTTTATTTTAAATAATAAAGGTCTAAGAAATGCTTTTTCAAAATCCCAAAATATTTTTCCCAGTTGTCCAGAAATTCTGTCTAACCCATTCCTTTAAATATCTGTAAGAAAATGTGTAAAATATATTATATTAGAAAGGTTACTGAATTTCGGGTGAGAAAGAATGAAATTCAGGACCAGTTACTATGAAGATTATCTAAATTGGTTGGTTTTTGCCTTCATTTTACTATACATCTGGTATATACAAACTTTGCCATCTACTTCTGCATTTCTTTCTATTTAGATTTATTACTGTTAACTTAAACGAAAGAAATGCTTATAGTTTGATGCAATGAAATAATTCTCAAATGTATTTTTTTTTTTTTTCTCTATTTTAAAAGAAATATAATAATTTAAAATCAAGCACATGGCCACCAAATGTGAACAAAACACTTCCTATTTACTAATAATTTATAACTCCAAATAAGAAGTGTTACCTTCTCTACACAATGTTGAAAGTTGGATGCTGCTGTAAAGCTTATATCCTGAACAAGACATTAAAGCCAAAAAGCTGTGACAGCCCTAAATTAAAATCTACTTATACTCTTGGAGAAATGTTTTTTAGTATATAAATTTTTTAAGATTTTCATTTGATTTAATGTTTATATATTTATCATAACTGTGCTTTCTCAGATGTCACCAGGGGTTTTCAAATCAATTCTGCAATATCTGTACACTGGTAAGTAGTATCTTCTCTTTGTACAAAAGTTATAAGCTTCAGTTATCAAAATTTTGCCTTGATACACTCTCTATCTAATATTTAATAATGAAAAAGTTCAGTTAACCAATGTTAATCTTAAAATTCTTTAGGTCATATGGAAGTGACTATGGATTTAGTTAATGATTGCTTAAAACTGGCGAAGCAGTGTCAATTGAATGGACTAATTGCAGAGATAGAAGATCGTATGAAGAAAGCTCAATCTTGGGGTAAGTCAAGTAGTAAATGTTGGGTGTGGGGAAAATAATTAAGGTTGGTTATTAACTAGTTGAAAGAATATTTAATTACTTATTGAGGTAATGTTGTAGATTTTTAATGGCATAATATTTTGTAGATTCCTTTTCAGTTCAAGCACATTTTTTGATGCAGAATAAAGTGCAGTATAATAAAAACTAATCTTGTTTGTTTTCAAATGTCATCAGAGAGCTCTAAACCTGGTGTTAGAGTAACCACCTTGGTATTGGACCCTGTAAATGGCAGTGATATCCTCCAGCGTGACCTGGCTCAGTTAGCTCACTGGGCTCTACCAGGGGAGCTGACCTCTTGGGTAGCTTGTCAATATTTAGCTATTATGTTGACTATAATATCAGATATTTATTTATTCTGTGCTTTGATATATTATCCCTAATGTTGCATCCTCATTGTGCCTTACAAAAGGTATTTGATAAAACTGTTAAAAGCTCTGTTTATCAAAATATTTTGCATATAATGACTTAGATCTCTTCGCCAATTAATAGAATCGATAAAGTGAGAAAATACATTATAATGAAATTTTAATTTTCATGCAAAAAAGAAAATATTCTTCCACCTATTTAAAAAGCTGCCCTTTAAAAAATAAAATAGTTGCAGCTCCCATAAAATGTATCACTCAAATATCCCCCTTGTTTAATTTTGGTTTTAATTATAAATGATCCACAGTGAATATATTAACTTATCCTGTCTTTTTGGTCTTGATTGTAATTTTGAGGTAATGTGTTACTTCTCTTAGGTTGTTGGTGAACTCCCTTTTGAGCCTGAAAGCATGCCACTCACTTATCCAGATGTTTGTTTTGTTGTTGAAAGCCACAGATTTATGTGTCACAAGGTAATCTACGTATTTAATTAATAAAAGGTGAAACAATTGTTACCATTTTAAAAGTGTTTTCAGAATTATATTTTAAAAATTCATAGTAGGCCAAAACATGAATTTTATTTTTAAGATATATTAGATACTTTAGTTATTTAGTTTCCAAGGGGTATTTACTTGATTTTACCAACCAATTTAGTGGACAAAAAAAAAGATCATTTTGAAATACTGAGATTAATATCACAATATTTGTTTAACTTTTGAAAAGAAATTAAGTAAATTTTCTTTATTTCATTTTTTCTTTAAATTTGGCGGGCCTGTAAAAAGAAACAAAAAATATACTTGCTTGATAAAATTGAGGATGACAAAGACTAATTCTCAAATATCAAAGGAGTTTTTTTTATCAAATAATTTGTCAAATCATTAGCAATTTTTCAACACTTATTGTTGATAGAATAGATAATTATTATTATTTAAGTAATAAACCCACATAAATTAAAAAATGTTTTATAGGGTTTTCAATAAATGCCATCAATTCACGTTTCAGTTCCTTGCACATAACTTAAGAGCTGGATCTGAATTGCTATGCATTAATTAACTCTTGATGTGCCATAAGGTTTTTGGAAAACTTCCGCCTCAGTACCGTAAGAATTTCCCAAATTGCAATCAACCGGTTATGAAATTTAAAAAATTGCAGAAAAATCAATTTTTATTATTATGGTCATACTGACGTCATCTTTTAGAATAAGAATGGTTATTTTATGTATCCGAAAGACCGTTTTGAGTTTAAAACTATTTTTACCAGTAGTTTAGTACTATTATTTTAGTAATAATGTATAGCAAAATCGCATCTTCGAAAAAAAACTGTAAAAACTTCCAAAAAAACATCGCGAATCGAGCGATAACACTAGCGAGGGAAACAGCCACCATTGCCGGAAGTCGAAAACATTGTTCATCACGCACTGAATAGTTTTTATTTTCTGTAATTTTGTTTCTAAAGAGAGTTCTATCAAGTCGCGCATTACCGCTCTTTGGTAAAAAACGGTAAACCATGGATTACCGCGCTTTGGTACATTAAGAGTTAATAGACAAATGAGCTCTTTACAATAAAAATATACACAATGGCACAGTGAACATGGAACAAATACAAAAACTTTACACCACTTTACCAAAATTAATTTTTGTATTAAATTTTAACCTTTAAATTTGGCAGTCTAGAAAGAGATGTAAATCGGATCAGTACATTTGACTCTTTGATGTCAAGGATTAAAACTATATTCATTTTTCAGGATTTTGTTTTCTACCCTAAAGATAAGAAAATCTTCTTTCTATTTTAGGTTTTTTTCTGTGGTCGAAGTGATTATTTCAAAGCATTGCTTGAGGACCACTTTGGTGAGAACCAGTGCAGTGAGGACCTTCCTGTAGTCTATCTCCATGATGTTTCAGTAGAAGTCTTCATCAGGATTCTAACATTCATTTATTCAGACTCATCTGATGTAAGTTAGCCTTGATTTTTGTAACTTTATTTGAATAATTACTATTTTAATTTATTGAATGAAATGTTTTTATGGGAAATATTCTGTTGCCTTGGGTAATTGTGGGAAATTCTTTTGTTTAAAGTAGCTAGTATAAAACTGTTTATTACAATTTGACACTGGTTATTTTGGTAGCTATACATTTAATGTCTTGGCCTGTCTTTTACGTCTTTGATCATCATCGTTTAATTGGGAGAATAATATATACTAGTTAGCTTATAATGACATAAAGAGCGGAAATGCGCGCCTCACCTCTAATCGTGAAGAACACTATTGCGTGCCTCAATAGCACTCGCTTTAGTAATGAAATCATACAAATTAAAAACTCTTCATAGTGTGAGAGAATAATTAGTCGACTTCCGGAAAAGTCAATGCTTCTTTCTGCTAGTGCTTTCACTCTATTCACCAGGTTTTTTGGTATTTGTTACTGTTTTTTTTTTAAGTTGTGATTTTGCTAGATTTTTTGTCCATAGAAATTAGTACTAAATTACAGTTAAAAATAATAAACTCAAGATAGTCTTTTGTATACGTAAAATGACCATTCTAGAAGCTTATCCTAAAAGATAAAGTCAGTGTGACAATAAATACATTTCCAGCAATTTTTTTAATTTCATAACCCAATTCATTTACAATATATACTTGAAATCCTTAAGGGACTGACAGATACATTTTTAGAAAACCTTATAGGTCATTATAAGTTAAAGATCACAAAAATAATAAAACTCTTCTAAATTGAAATGTAATTGACTATTAGCTTTTCTCAAAACCATTGTATGTTAAGTACTCACAAAGTTTTGTTTTTTTTTAATTTTTTTAAAATTAGGATTTAAAATACTTATCTTTTAAAAAAAATATTTATGAAACTATAATATAGTAATACCCTTTCTACTCTGCAGCTGCATGCTGGTATTGTTAGTGATGTCTTAATGTCAGCTGATATTTATCTCCTCCCTGGATTGAAGAGGTTATGTGGAACGGCCATGATGGAATTTGTAGATCTAACCAATGTGGTCCACATGATTAGGACATCGAGACTATTCAACCTTCCCAGGCTTGAGTCACACTGTGCCGAGTACATCGCCAATAACATATCTAAGGTTTGTTTACTCTGCAGTCTTGAAAGCATCAAATGATCAAATCAGTTCACTAAAGTGAACATTTCTCTTTGAGTATAAATTTTCCCTTATTACTGCTTCATAAACTAAATACATTGTCTATCTAGGTCATGGGTGCGCAACCAGCGGCCATGGAAATCTGTTTAAATTATAATAACCTGCGGCCGTCAAATATTTGTAATTTGGCTATATATTATGTAAAGTTGTAAATCAAATATCAAATATTCTTTTACACTCTTAAGCACTTGTTATTGTGAAACAAATTTCGACTCCGGCAGCTGTAGTGCTGCAGTGTTAAGCGCTCATAGACATTGTAGCTCATGAGGGCAGGCCATAAAGTTTAGCTGCCTATTATTGAAGCGCAACTAAACCGTGTGATGCGCACATTCGATGTATTGTGCTTACTCTGTGTAACCGTGTAACACATAATACGTAATGATATAACCTCGATATATTATAATAATGCTGTAATTTTTATACCATTTAAATGCTAAATTTGTTTCCTGTTATGATTGTATAAGACCAATTGGATGGAACTTTTACATTATTTGGGGCATCTTTTCTTTCTTTATTGGAATTAACTTATAAATCACCAACTGAATTTTAATGCATCAGTTTGCTCTAATATTTAATTTGATTAAACCCATACTGTAACAGGATGGTCCGTTCTCACACCAATGTAACATAGATGACCGGTTCTGACCCAAATTATGTAACAGTGTGCTCCGTTTCTCACTTTGCGAACGTTAATTGACAGCAATCTCTTCCACACCACAATAACATTGAAGTCCTTGTTCTTTGTAAACAAAGAAATCTTTAATGCCGCAACTTAACGTATGTACACTTTCTACAAAAGAACTTATCAGTCCCAACACAGCACAGCCATCTCTCTCTGGCTCTTCAACCTCTCGTCCTCTCTCTCTCTGTGTTCCCGTGAACATTCACCCGTGACCTTTTCTTGGCCTTCCTTTGACCATGACACACCGCGCATTTTCACGTGACACATACCCTTAATGTTTTTTGTAAAGTATAAAAAACTGATAAATCATAATATTTTTCAATGTTTCAGGTTATATGTCAAGAAGATTTTCGGGAACTTGTTTTAGAGGATGCTGGGAATGTCAAAGAAAGAGAAGAGACAGATACTATTGACATCGTGGATGAGATTCGTTACTACATTTCAAGCTTTGTCCTGACATATAGTGAAATGGAGGAAGCCAATGAGAAACTGAAGCTTATTGATAATCTGTTGGAGGAGTTGGATATAGAAGGATAAATTCGGCCCTTAAAACTGAAATATTGAGGTTAATTTTTGGATACACAAAATATTATATTTTCAGGGTGTTTCATCCATCTGTATCTCGCTTTTTTTCAAAATTTTTAAAAAACTTTTTCTGCCGTCTTTCTTTTCCTGTCTCAGATCATTTATTTATGGACTGTTTCACATAATACAAAAGTTTCAAATTTAAAACATGTATTTTTAGAATCAAATAAAAATTGCTATTTGTCCGTAATAAAAAATCTTTTCTAAATTTTATTTAAAAGATGGCCTTTTTAAATTCTTACTTCCTTCTGCATTTTTGAAATTTTGCAATGGAACACGCCTTATGGAATGAAGAGCTCTTTTTCCACCAAGTATCATGGGAAATTAACGCAAATAAAAAACATAAACCCTTAAAATTAGTAGGTGATTCAAAACTATAAAGTCAGGTATGAGGTTGTTAATTTCTTGGTGTGCTGTTTAAGGTTCTGGCACCCATATTATCATACTACAGAAAAAGATCTATCATTTGTTGAAAGTTTGCATAGCTGAAGCCATCATGCAGTGCAAAAAGTAAAATAATGAATATAAGGATTTATAAATACACAAATTTGCAGTTATCTTAAAATGGATTTTTATATCAATATTTATTCTTCTGAAAGAAAGAAATGAATTTATCAAAATTTATATTTGTTAAAATATCTCTAACTCTAATTATGAATGTAGAAAAAAATTTGATTATTAAAGGTTACCAAAGCAATTCATCATATTTTTTGTCAATAACAATAAGGGCAAGAAAATGTAAATAGAATGTCCTATTTTTTTTTTTACGGCAAGGGAGAATTTTATTTTCAAATAACAGGTCGAATGTTTTGTTTTTATTAATGATCATCAGCTTTGTTATGTAAATCTATCTTGTTAGGCATTAAACATCTGTGATACTTTAATATTTTTTTTTAAATTTTTTTTTAATTTTTTTTTTTGTTTATCTGCTAACCAATTGAAGGCTAATTTTCAAAAGATACAAAACTTTGCAGAATTAACAGTTATTATATTCCTCATTAATTAATAAAAAACAAAAAAATCAGGTTAAACAAGATTTTTAAAGTAGTTATGCTGTAGAAGTGTGTATTTTAGTATTATTAAAAATTAAACAGGATCGGCATGGAATTTTCCAAAATAATGATTTTCATTTCTCATTTTCTATACTGCTCAGTTGAGAAATTTTAATCTGTAATATTAAAAATAACATAAATATGGAATTTTATAAAATTATAGAGTCTATTTTCGAGTGATGTTCATAGGATAATTACCAAAATAAATTATTTCCTAAAGTTTTAGATTTAAAGAATTGTTACATAAAAGACTATGCATAAATCTGCTTGCTATGTTTTTTGTTTTGATTGTTGATGTTTTTTTAATTATTGCTGTAATCTGTAAATCAAGTAAATGATGTTGGTAATATAAATATGTCCTTATGTTTTATCCATAATTCTGCTGTTTCCATTTTAATATTCAGTAAGCTATTCCATTTAAATTCTAGATTTGCATGTTTCAAACAAAGGTAATATGATATGCCAAAAAAAAATTTTTGCTTCAAATTTTGTAGCAGTTGGTTGAGCTTAAGATAAGTAAATGCTCTTTAGCCTCAAAACAAATTTAGTACAGCATCAGTCACACGTGAAAGCTTTTGATAAATGTTCTTCAGACTTTAGCACTATCTCTTAAATTAACTGCATAAAAAAATAATCAAAGACAGTTCAAACTCATTAGTAGTGCAAAATGGGGGGTGAGACTGCAATCAGGCTTATAAATTAGTAATGGAAAACAGGTAAACAAGGTATGAGTTAGCCTAACAGGACGTAACAAAACAGCGAAGGTTTCGGCAAAGAGCCTTCCTCAACGAACAAACAATACAGAAATAAAAAAAATATAAAGAATTGAAAAATAAAAACTTAGCTGCGGTGAAATCCAAAGAGTCAATGAAAGCAAAGTAGGATGAGAGTAGTGTAAACTTATATACGAGAGGAGAGAGTGGGTGTGCGAAACAATTAGGTGGTCAGCGCATTTATCCCATGTGGTGCAAGAGTCCCATACTCTTGGATTAGTCTATTCTCCAGACTGATCATTATGGAAAGGAAGGCTCTTTGCCAAAACGTTCACTGTTTTGTTACATCCTGTCAGGCTAACTCATACCCTGATTTTCCATTTACTAATTTAATAGAAGTAGTATTATTGAAAAAATTATTTTGTTATTTAATTATTAAAATATGTTGTTTATGTATATTATATTTTGCTGTAAATGACACATTGTCATTTGAATTGTGATTTGATTTGTCAAGTATTTTACTAAATCTATTTAATAACAAGCATATATAATATAAAGATTTCTCAGCTTAAAATAAATATTTTTGTGTGATTTAGATTTATTTTAAATTTAATGACCCCGTAACCTCAAAACACAAGGTTTTAAATGAGCTTGAGGTGTTTGCAAGCAGTGTTTTTAGTGATTTTCTTGTGGTGGTGTTTTTCTCTGTAACTCTCAAGAGATCAAATAGATAACCGAGTTTTTTTTAAGTTTTTTTTTTATTTATGTTATTTTTTACATAAATGTTTTCTACATAGTGATTTCAAATAAGTGGATCTACCCTAAATTGTGCACTGTATTAGCAGAGTATGGCAATAGTCAGTGCTGCTCACACTAGTTCATTTTATTTAATAGCTTTTTTTACTATCCTGAAATTTTATTTTGATGCTTATGACTGCTAATTTATAAAATGTCGTTGGGAATTTTTTATCTTTTGGAAATATATCTATTACTTGGGTTTATCTAATTCAGGGATTGTACTTATATCTGTAAAAATTGGAATGAAAATTTTCCTCACCCCAAGATATTGAAAGTATATTATCAATTGAATTTAATTATTATGTCTATATTACTATTTAACTGCTACTATCCATTAATAAAGGTTCATAATAGGTCATGAAGATTCATGATAGGTCATGAAGATTCATGATAGGTCGTGAAGATTCATGATAGGTCGTGAAGATTCATGATAGGTCGTGAAGATTCATGATAGGTCGTGAAGATTCATGATAGGTCGTGCATGCTTCACAGAGCTGTTTGTTTCTAATCTGTGACAAAATATTTATAAACTAATTTCAAGATGTTCTGAATGTGTGTTAGTCTTATTGATTTTTAATTCCTGTGCCTGGAGGTCTTAATTTGGTGGAGCTAAGTCTTTCAACACTCCAGACTTTATGACTTGCTGTTTTGAATGTTTTTGGTTGTTAAGCTTCATGCCATATACCACTAACAGTGTCAGCTATCTTTGGTGCTGGTTGAAGTTGAAAACAGTCCATAGCACACCCCAGGAACACAAAGCATACACAGTTAGTTAGACACTTGACCTCTGATCTCGCATGTAGCCTTGAAGAAGATGAGACGTATTCCTGAGGTTTACCAGTCGTGTAGGTGAGAAAAAGTAGCGATAGACATTTTCACATCTCTACTTACAACGCTCGTACTCTTGACCCACATGACTAAAGTAACTCTGGGAATATGCTGAAGACAATATTTTGTCCAGAAGACTTGGTTTCCAGACAGGCAATGAGGTGCCCTGATATCACTCCCATCTTACAGCCTTACTTCTAGTCTTCGACAGATAAATGTTCACATTTGACATTTGTACATAATGTTGTGCTGTGTATGTTTGTAAAAAAGGGTGAGCCAGCCATAGGCTTGGATACTGCACTATATAAGTGTACAAAATAAATAAAATTTAAACATCAAAGGTATGAAAAGGAATTGGACATGGTTTTCAAACAAGCTTTGTTATTTATATTTTAGCTGTTTGAAAAATATCAAATTTAATTCATAATAATACAAATAGGTATAATTAAATAGCTGATTTTGAAACTCTATCTCTATCGCATTAATTTAAAATGTGTTATTTTTAAAGTGCATCTATAAAGTAATTGGGAGCACAAAATATATACATTTAAATGAAGTCTTGCCTGAGCATAATTATAAATTTAATGACAGAAAATTGGCACTGTTGTACAAATGTTAGAAATAACACAAATGAACTGAGTAATGGCCCTGTGAGTTTCCTCATCACTTATATATTGTCATAATATTCATATACGAGACTACAAGAATGGCATACAACTTATTTAATGTAGACAATCAGAAATGAATAATATTAACAAACTACAAGGATGGCAAAAAAACACATTCAATGTACCATATATACTCGTTCTATAGCTGACTTTTCTTTTGGGAGGGGGGGGGGAGTCTAGGGGAAAAAGTTGGGATGTCTTACGGGCGGGAAATAGGTCATTTCTGCATGTACATCGAATATCAGTGTTATTAGTGTAGATCATCAAGGTCCTTTTCTACATTTTAAAAGATTCGACTGCTTTAACAGAAGCTATAATTTATAGTATAAAATATTATGAAACATCTGCACTTAATGTTTTAATAAGTTAACAAATTTTGTTTTCAACAATGAATTTTAATGTATGCGCTTTCACCACTGTTTACAAAAAAAATAAATACCAGTAACTCTTGCCTAACAAAGAGGACAAAGATAGGTAGCAAAAAGTAGTAGGAAATACAAAGAGTTTGTAATACCTATATATATAAATGCACCAATTTAACATATTTTCAAATACTATTATTTTGAAGAATAATATTCAAAATACTAACTTTATGTGTGCCATTTTGTTTACACTGTCCTATTATTTATGGGGTCAGCTTATCAGTGGGTTACACATTTGTTATAATATTCTCTTCCAAAAGAGGAAGGGGTTGACAAATGAATGAACAGGCTATAAGACGAGTATAAACAGTAAACAATATAAAATGAATGATATTAACAGTATTAAGATTATACATATATTGAACATTGATCACCGGTTGAACTGAAATTACACAAGAGGCAAGAGTGGCAACCTTAGGAAAAGGTCACAAAATTCACTCACCAGCTAAAACAAATTTATCAGAGCATCTTGTTGATCATAAGTTTTATTAGAAATGAGCAACAAAGCCCATCCAAAGATGTTTCGGTGGTATGTTGTCTGGGAGTAACAGTAGTGATTAGCAGGAGTGACACACTTCACTAAATGATGAAAAAAATACTGCACCAAAAGTAACTTGTTTTGAATGTTTGCATAAATTTGTTCAATATGTAAATGGGATTTAATTTTTCTCCGCTAGTGATTGGCTGTAAGAGTTTGAGGGACTAATCAGTATCAAGGATTGCACAGACAACTGCCTTTTATTATTAGGATAGTTTCTTTATAGTAGAAGTATAAATAAGTTACATTGATGGTTGAATTATTTTAGAACTGCCTTTTATTATATAGGATAAAAAGAAAAATGTATTTTCAATTATGAAGAAGACACAAGCCTGCTAATACAGGAGAGATCTAAAATTGACTTTTACATAGCACCTTTCTGCTCAAATAAATTACAATTTTCAGAAGACCCCTTTTTCATATTTACAAAAATATCTCATGTTTTGTCCATCAATAATTTGCTTCATTCCATTTTAATGGACTTTTTGTACTCCATGCTTTCATAACAAATGATTTTATGGTTTAAAACATAGAGAACTAGGAAGTGAATTTGTCAATGCTATAATGTAAGTTTACAGATGAATGCATTTACTATGTACAATGACCTGGAGCTGAGTGTATCAATAAATGCAATTGTAAAAAAATCCATCTACTAACAAAGAATATGGCAATAGATAAAATAATATGACAAAGTATTGTTTTGAAATTTTAAAGTTTGAAGGTGAAATTGGTTAACAGCATATCAGCCATACAATAAAAATCATGCTCAATATTCTCAAGAGGTAGAAAGTGTTTACTAAAAATTCAATTTATTATTTTTGACCTCACTTTGATCACTAACACTATTTAAGTATACAATGTTTATTTAAATAAAACATAAATATAACTCTAATCCAGATTGCAATGTATTTAATAGCTAATAATGACTTACAAAATCTTTTTTCAGATTGCAATATATTTACTAAGAACTAATGACTTCAAAGTCTGTAAATAACATTGGAACTTTTTTTTCCTATTTAATCGTGGAATATAATTATCAAAAGTTTATCCTTGTTAATATCCGATTTTAACACCTTCAACCACCACATAAACGAAATTTCTTGAATGAAAAAATGATGTTAAAAATTTTTAAAATCCACGGGGAAAAGAATACCCATCACAGTCACTAAATTATGATCACATATCGTAGTTTGAAATGGATTTGTAAAAAATAAACAGCCAAACCATGAACTAAACTCAACCATTTAAAACTTGCTATTACAAAGACTTTATACCTTTGCAATAACAGAAAATGAAACAACTTATAAATATCAAAAAAAGCTACACTTAAATTTGATCAATAACTTTTCTTATAACATCACCAATAATTTGTTGAGGTTTTCTCCTCTCTGTTAATCTTTCTGACACAGCTATCAATTTGTAACTGTTGCGTCGTGTGTACATTTGAGCATCTAGCTGCATCTGGGCCATTTTCTCGGGTCGGATTTCAGCCAAGTCTAACGCTTCAGAAAGGTAGGGGTTAAAACGGAAATAAGTATTTGGCTGAAGCAAATCCTGAAGTGTGTAGTGCACAGCTGTCAGTAGATATAAAAAAATATATATATAAATTACAATGAAACATAGAACTTCTATTCATTAACATTTACATACATATAAAATCATATACTTGTACTATGATGTAAATAAACATTATATATACTTTATAAATACCTATATTTCGAGATGATTATGTCAGATAAATAACAATAATAACTGACAAGAGTCCAAAATAATGTGAGCACCAAAATCTCATTACTTGAAAGTAAATTTTTAAGAATGTAATATTTAATTATCTGACATGAACAATTATTGTAAGAACATGCAGGTTGCAATATTTAAAATAATTACATTCAGTATCTGTAGCACTGTCAACCAATGTTGAGATGCGGCGCTTCAATGTCACTTTGCCAGCTGGTATTGTCTTAAAAGATTCAAATCTGCCTGTACCAAGTGAGACAACACAGTGAAAGTTTTCATTTGGCCACAACAGTCTACTTTCATGAATGGCTAAAGCTGTTGGATTGTTTGTTAGTATACCACCATCCTGAAAAGAAATTTTAAAAAATAATAATGCACTTCTTAAATAATAAATTAGAAATGCTTTTCAAAATGATTTCTCTGCAAACCTTTTTTTTTTCAAATTCATGAGCAAAGTTTAAATAAATATTGATATTAATTCAACAATAACAATAATCTTCATCGTAATTCTCTTATCTTAAATTTCTCCATCTCTCAGAATAGTTGAAAACCAAAAAACTAATTAAGGATCCAAAACACAGCACAAAAATGATGATTACCTCATGAATTTCATTCCCTTGTTGAAAAGCTTCAAAATAGCCAGGTGCAGCTGAGGAGGCTCGAATCACTTCCCATATTTTGTACTTGCAACTTCCAGGATACTGAGATGTTGCACCAGGGGGATGGTTATATGTGCGAAACAAAAAATTTGTAAGTTGTGGTGCACTGACTAGTGACGATACTGCCGACATTTTGGGGACTTCTGGATCACGTGAAAACTCCACAAAAAGTCGTTCTCCTATCTCTTTTCTGGAAATGGTTAAATTAATTGATGATTAAAATAATTTTATATATTAAAATTAAATTTCAAATATTTTATTGAACTTTTATAACTAATTTTTTTGATACCATATAGCTTTATGAAAAATAATAACTTGCTAATATTTTATTCAATGGGCTAAAATTTAGCAGAAAATTCATTGTAAATAAGACTTACTTAAGAATTTCTTCCCAGGAGTGAGAGTCGTAAAACCCATGATTCCACACTAATTTAGTGGTGCCCACAACTTTATTTCTGGTAAACATTTGAGTCGAACAGTCTTTGTAGAGCTGTTCACATCGATCTAGAGGCATTTTATACAGACAAATCATTGCAGCAAGTAAAGCTCCAGTGCTGACGCCACACGCATAGTCAAAAAGTTGGTAGATTTTACACCCAGTTTGTTTTTCCAAAGCTTTTAAAAATTCAATTGCAACCAAGCCCCTAGAGACAGAAAATGTATAAATTCAAAGTTATTTACAATTTGGAGTTTCTAATATAGATTGCTAATAATATTCACTAGTGTTCATTAAGGAAAGTACATTTTTATTCATTTTTAGTTTAATTCTAGTTCAGGTTGAAGTAATGCTTTTAAAAAAATTCAACTAAACAAAATAAGATCACCTTGTACCTCCTCCATCAATTGAGAGAATCCTAATACCAGGAGATGAAAGACGTTTACAGTAACCTAATAATGACAAAGCTTCAAAAGCTAATCCTCTTAAATGTTTATCAGGAGATTTTGAAAGACTCAATAAACATGGGACCACTTTCTCCTATAAATAAAAACAATTTTGAAAGAAATGTGAATTAAATATTAAGAATTAAACAAATTTTAAGTAGAAATAATTGATCCTTCACTACAGTTTTTGAAAAACTATGAAATAATAATAGTTATAAAATAATTTTCCTCTATCTGATTTTAAGTACATTATTTTACCTTCCCTGAAACTATAAAAAAAAAAATCTACATCCTAAAAATAACCCAGTAAAATACAGAGATGAATACATGTTTAGGTCTAATATATTTTTCTTTGCTATTAATACTAAAAATACAACAAACATGTCAGAAAAATGATAAATGTTTAAAATATTACTTACACTTGAAGCATCCCATACACACTCAGGATGAGTCATTAAATGCTCACATAGTTCTTCTGTTCTTGTTATTTTTGACATTAATGAATGGGCTGATTTCAAAGACTGAACTAATGCTTTAGTCCTGGATTCTAAAGACAGTCTAGAAATTTTCTCAGCTCTTCGAGCCTCTGCTTTCTTTTTCTTTGCCTCTGTGCTTGGTGTGGTGGGAAACAAAGGTCCTATGGCTTGGGGTGTCTTATCTTCAACTGCATCATGTGATGATGAAGGATATGATGATAATGTTGTAGTATGGGGCATATCCTTTACACAGGAGGTGTCATAAAATGAAACTATACTTTGGTTTATCTGTATAACAGTTTTTTCTAAAGAGTCTGCAGTATTTTCATTGCTGCTGTTTGATATCTTAGAATTGCCATTTTTGCTATTATTCAAATTTGTTTGACGCAGAGCCATAACTTTTTTAGATGCCTCTGATATATATTTGTTAAACTCAGCAAACTTTGTTGGGATCATTGAGCTTAAAGTAGCAAATCCAAGCTGTGGCTTCTGTTTCTTCTCCCCTGTAACAGTTGATGAAGAATCCATGGGACTTGGTATAATGGCTGAGGAGTTGGTTTTCTTTTGAGTTTTGTCTGCCTCATCTGTTCGAAAGCGTTTGGTTATTGTTGTTTGAAATGTTCCATTTTGGCGACTAGCTGTAAAATCTATGGAGTCCTTATCCATACAAACTGGCACCGACCCGCCAAAATATGTACAAGATATTTGATGTTTTGCAAACCTCAAACTTATTTGTAGTTTAAGCACAGACATTCTTACTTTCTGATATAAGGATTTAGCTTACACGAAATCTGTTTTTAACTATATTTAAGAAAAGTGGCAGTAACAACCTAATTAAAATGCCCTAAAAGGTATTTATGTTGCCAACTCTCACTAATACTGTTGTCTACAGTAGCATGATAGCCAATTTTTTTTTATTTGCTTTCATTGCAAACTGCATTACTATGTAATGTATTCATATCTACAGCATTATTCAGCATAGAAATAATTATATCTTGTACTGATTCCCTTTCTGATTTGACATAAAATAAGAGTGTTGTTGATGCTGCCACTGGGATAAACATAAGCCTCTGAAACAGAAAATAAAATAAACAGAATTAAATTATAACAGTACTTTTGTTGACTTAGACTTAGACTTAGAGCTTAGACTAACAAATACTAAACTAAACTAAACTGTGTCACTGTCACTTCGTACTTATACTACAGTATAGTCTATAGTCATACTATAGTCTACAATTTTATTATAGTGTATAGGTATAGACTATAATTAAAATAATAATAATAATATATATTATGTAGTATGTAGTTAATTAACTTATACTTATTACTTATTATTACTATTACCTTCTGCCTTCTGACTTATACTTATACTAACAGTGCTAACTAACAGTGTAACAGTCAGTAACAGGATTACACATCAGATATAAATGTTAGGGTAAGAAACTTGCTTTCCAAGAATTAAAACTTCCAAATATTAAAAATAGTTAATCATCGTACCAAAAAAATTATACAAAATTGGCAATTTAACGAAGAGTTGTGTTATGTTGGTCCTGGTGATGTACCGATGACTAGTTCGTGATGGCGTGATAGGCTCATTAAAAAAACAGTAGATTCTATTGGTTAAACTTTGACCTTCTTCTTTGTTAACGGATTCTATACAAAATTAAATGGCTCTGTCAATATTTTAAATTCTTTGAAAAATATTTTAAGTTTAATAATTATAATTGTTTAAAAGCATTGATCAAAGAAATAGATGAGAAAAAAATAAATCGTCAAGCAATATAGTTGTTCAACGAAACGATCCAATTTCTCCCCCCTCGACACCCCTAGACACACCTACGTTTCACACCAATCAGGTGATAAGATTATCACACGCCCCAATTACTAACCAATCAAAATGTATGTTACATTATTCTGTTTATAAACATGGCCATGACCTAAGAAACGCATTGTTGTCATTGATAAGGAAACTTAACCCACTCACCGCATTTTATTCTTTATATACATCGTGTTACTATTAGCCCCGTCAACAGGTACCCGTCACCGTGCAATTACCCTAGTAGTTAAATTGCGCCCAGCTGTCAAAGGGAATTAAAATAAAGTTCTGACAAACTATAAGGTATCTTGATACAACTTTTTCACCTAAACATGAAACAAAATCATAAAACACAAAAAGATTTTGGTGCTTTGAATGAATCAATTACAGGAATAGGAAGTTGACTAGCCCTTGAAATACGCCGACATTAGTTACCAGTTGAAACGAGCCAATATTGTTGTCCCCCACCCCCATTTCTTCCTCCACTGCTATCGCGACCATGTTAAAAAGTACCCCATCTACACCAATAAAGGTTAACTCAGGAGTTCCACAAGAAACTGTCCTAGATCCCTTACTATTTTTAATTTATATAAATGATTTACCCAACAATATCTCAACAGGAACAAAAGTTAGGTTATTTGCTGATGATTGTATAATCTATAGAACAATCAAGTCAGAACAAGATAGCAAAATTTTACAAAAAGACTTAGATGAATTAATAAAATGGGAAACTAACTGGAGTATGAGTATGTCCTTCCACCCAGAAAAATGTCAACTGCTAAGAGTAACAAAGAAAAAGAAACAAATAAATTAAAAATACTTCATTCATGGAAAAGAACTAACCCAAACTAAAGATGCAAAATACTTAGGAATCATAATAAATGAGAAACTATCTTGGAATCCCCATGTCAATGAAGTTATTTAAAAATCAATCAAAGCCTTAGGCTTTTTAAAAAGAAACTTTTACAAATGTAACAAAGATATAAAACTAAAATGCTACCTCACCCTGGTGAGACCTATACTAGAATATGCATTTTCTGTATGGGACCCATCCACCAAAGAAATATTGATAAGTAAGAACAAATCCAAAAAAGAGCTGCCAGATTCATTACTGGAGAATATTCAAAACTGACAAGAGTAACACCATTAGTTAAATCATTAAACCTTGAAACACTAGAGGATAGAAGAACCAAGAGTAAATTAGTAATTATACATAAGGCAATTAATTCTAATTTAGAAATACAACACAGAGATAACTTAATACAACCCTCAGATAGAAATAAGGAAAAAACACCTTTCTTATTCCATATGCAAGAACAAACACATACAAGTTTTCTTTCTTTCCGTCCGGTATTCGGACGTGGAATGGGTTGCTTGAAGAAACCAGGAAAGCCAACAATTTATCATCATTTAAAACTCTAGTAAGAATACAGGACTAAACACAAACCATAGAAATACATAGGATGCAATAATCTTCTGAACAGAAGAAGGGTCTGTAACATATAAGATAAGTAGATTTTAAAAAATTAAGTATATTTTAATTTTAGTCGTTCAAAGATATTTACTCCAATAACAATAAATAAATGAACGTCCGCTTGTTTCTCTTTTTTTCTGCTTTTTTAGAAATATTGACATAATAAAGGTTTGAAAATAATTTGGCCTTGATTTCAATTGTAAAAGTTAAAGGTTTGGTTTGTAAATGGTTGGTGATGTAATAACCGTTACCACCCGCCCAAGGGGTTGCCGTACTGATGCAATTTAACAATCTTGCGCCCTTTCCATTTCTTTGTGTATCTTGTGTATGCCTAGCAGAAAAAACTGATTTTAATAAGACGTGCAAAGTTGTCGATATTTAATGTTTATCAAAAAGTTACAACCCC
>MUZC01000036.1:573965-618811 GCA_002072015.1 Radix auricularia | reverse complement strand
CATTTATGGGCGGCCCCTAAAAGGGCGGCATATTGGAGACCGCCCCGGGCGGCAAAAGCTCTAGCTACGCCACTGGATGCTGTGCAACTTTGCTCACGACTGTTCTTTTTTACTTTATACACTAACCAACGAACCTTAGAGAGAAAATCGACCGCCCCCTACTGGACTTTAAAATTAAAGCTGCAGGGCTCGTATGACCTGACTGAACGTTATGTCATTGTTGTTGACATTTTTTTTGAAATTAAGTTGAAGGCGTCCATAAACAAAGTCACACGATTTTGACCGATTTTTACCCCCCCCCCCTTTTCCTTCCTCGATACATTTCGTCCAATATTACGTCACAAAACTTTTACCCCCCCCCCCTTTCAAAGCCATATTTTCTAATTGAAAATAAGCATGCTTCAAAAATCTTTTTTGACAATTAAATATGTATTTAGTGTAAGTCTGCAATCTATTAATTATCGTAAATAGGGATGTACCGGATGCTGTGCACCTTTGATCACGACTATTTTTTTTTTTAATCCCTTATTTTAACTTCACCGTCGTCTCTTGGTCCGCCCTTCAGGGCGACGGAAAACAAAAGTGAAAAATGACTCACTTTCCGTGATGCTAACGAGCTGAAATTTTGCACATAGACTTGAGGGATATGGTGGTCGAGTAACAAGCACACCGAACCGATCGTCACGAGTTCGAATCCATGCGAATCCACTAGGAAGTCCCTGAGTCTTCAACACCTAACTAAAAATAGGGGGCTGGTTAATGCGTGGTACCCTCATAGCCGCGGCCTGTGACCGCTGCATCACTTGCCAACAGATCATCTGTCATGGTCTGTGGTCCATATAGCTATAGGCTAACTGTATGTCTGTTGTGGTTGACATCCACGTGTTTGCTGAAGATCATTCAAACCATCGGTGACCCCACACCGTTTTACAGCATTGGGGTATTCAGTCATGTTCAGCCTGTAAAAGTTTGTCGCGCGGTGCTTATTATTTTGAATATAATCAATACTTTTAGTTCTGTCTCACATATAAGACATATACGGGATTTATAGTTGTTTTTATTATTTATCTTATCTTATATGTTACAGACGCTCCTTCTGTACAGAAGATTACTGCGTCCTACGTATTTCTATGGTTTGTGTTTAGTCCTGTATTCTTACTGGAGTTTTAAATGATGATAAAGTGTTGGCTTTCCTGGTTTCTTCAGGCAACCCATTCCACGCCCGAATACCGGACGGAAAGAAAGAAAACTTGTATGTGTTTGTTCTTGCATATGGAATAAGAAAGGTGTTTTTATCTTTATGTCTATCTGAGGGTTGTATTAAGTTATCTTTGTGTTGTATTTCTAAATTAGAATTAATAGCCTTATGTATAATTACTAATTTACTCTTGGTTCTTCTATCCTCTAGAACACGAACCAACGAAAATTAGAGGGAACATTGACCGCCGCCTAGTCGACATTAACATTCAAGCTGTGGATCATGTGACCTGACTGACAGTGGCGTCGCTAGGGGGTGCTGTGGGGGCGGGCCGCCTCGGGTGACATCATCAGTGGGGTGACGCCAGACTGTAAAATTCTATATATTCCTGTTATTTGGCACTGGAAAACTCGGAGGAGTTCTATGGGTTAAATCGTGAGGGGGTGACACCATGAGCTACCACCCCGGGTGACACCATGAGCTACCGCCCCGGGTGACACCGACCCTAGTGCCTAGTGACGCCTCTGCTGACTGAACGTTACGCCATTGTTGTTAACATTTTGTTTGAATGTACACTTAACTGTAGGTTTAGTTTATGAGTATGGCGAATGTATTTACAGCTGGAATAAAAGTTTGTAGATCACATTAATATGTTTTTTGGAAGTATGCTGTTAGTTACTGTGTGAAATGAGGTGTATGGATGGTGGCTAGATTGAATCTATAGCCGTCATGACCTCAACATGATGCGGCGTTTTGGATGAGTACCCACGCAGCTTTTTTCAACACAATTGACAGTCCTATTTACGAAATTAAATAGTTTGTATACTTAAACTAAATACTAAAAACGTATTTAAATGTCAAAAAGATACGGCTTTTATTGTGTGTGTGTGTGTGGGGGGGGGGTTCTAAAGCTTTGTGACATCATATTGGAAGAGTGGGGTCTAAACTTATATATTGAAGTGTGAGAGGTATGTGGGGGGGGGGGGGATAAAAAAATCGGAACACCATTTATGGACAGCACCTTAATAGTCATGTAAATTTAAATAAGCACATTTCTGATATTTATAAATTATACTGATTATAATTATATTATTGTGATATTGAGCAATAATTTAAAATAATTTTCTTCATTGTTATCTTCACTGAGGGGGGAAAAAGCCTCTTATTGATTTTGACCGTTATCTGATATAGATCTAATATTATTATTATCTTCAAAAATAAAATAAAATGAATTTTTCAAAATATATTTGAAAATAAAATAATAATAAATAAATAATATCTTCGATTTTCGTGTCGTAAATAAGTAAATCGGAAGTAACCTGTAATTGTATAGATTTTTTTTTATTTGATACCGTCAACATTGAGATGGATTTACTATATGTAAGATATTATTCGAAAATATTTGTTACGTTAAAACAGCTGGATAGAAACGGAAATGCACATAATAAACAGCAACAAACCACCATCACTGTAACTGTAACTTAGAAGACTAAGAAGAGTCTATATGACCGGCGACCGGTTCAATAGCCCAAAGCTTGACTTGATGTATAAGCTGTATTGTATGTGTCGATAATATTATCATTATGTATGGCTAACTTTTAATTTTAAGTCTTTTTATTATATCCTTACAATTTAAATGGCTAAACATTTTTTTCATGTTTTATTTTTGAATCCTATTCATTTACTATTTAATTTAATATTTACTCAACTCAAAATTTGTACCTCTTGACTTAATCATAATCTTAATTAAAATTAATATCTACTTAATAAAAATTTAATAAAATATAGTCTAATAATAGTAATAAACTTAATAATAAATTAATAATCTTAGAAGTATANAAATGTTTGCACGAACCCTTGGCCTTGAAAATATAATATATTAAATAAATTAAAAATATTATCTATACTATTAAAGTCGCGATTCAGACCAGACAGTCTTAATAATCTATAAAACTTGGCTCACTTAGAGAACATAGTATAAAATATAGTTTATATTTGTAAAATTTCTCAATTTAGACAAGCTCCGCTGGCCGTGTGGAAGCAGCATAGGTTTGTGATGCAAACGGTGCCGGGTTCAATTTCCAGCGGTGGAATTTAAATTTCATACTCAATTTTTAACATACCGGCGAACATTTTAAACAGTTATTTCTTCGTGTTCGTTTCTTTTTTCATTATTAATATTTAGTTACAGTCTTATATTAGCTGTTAGCAATCATTTAATTTTAAGGGACGCTGGCTGGATAGGGCCCCCGTTTGATTGCAGCCAGGAGCCCCGTGTAGTCTTAATCCGCCCCTGCGTTCAGTATAGTAAAGTCTGCCATTTGACATAAGTCATATTTATATTACCCCACTAACAATATGAGTTATGAAAATCTCATTAGATTAAAAATCCCTGAGACTACGTCTGAGAGTTCACTAAGACTATTAAGAGTAATGAAGTAATGCAACGATTCAATGATACAGTCTTCCCTCCTGGCACCAAGTCAACGTCAAGGTGTACCTCTGTCTGACTGAACTGACTGTGAAACATATTTTTGAGACCCATGCCTTGAAATATATGAATATTTTAATAATTAATAATGTCTGTACTTTTCACACCTTGTTACAGTCATGTCTTACAAATGCATGTCCAACTATTAATTATACCACTTTTCTGGTACTTTGTGTTGGTATTTTAGTATATATAAGTATGTTTTAATTGAATTTTGGGCACGCAGACCCAAAAAGGCTTGCCATCACAGAACTTTTGACTATACTATAGAGTAGACTATTCACCATGAAAAGTAAGAAAAAGGTGTGGCTCATTTACTGTCAATCAGTGTGACGTTGAGACAAGAGTAGAAACTTAATTAAGAAACTATACCTAATAATACTTTTACTTTTGTACTACTCGTTAGGAGTTGGTGAATATATTTTCTTGAATGTGTCTGAATAAACCATTTCAAATGCATAATCATAATCTTATAGTGCTGATCCTGTAATTATAATTTATTTTTGTTTTCTTTTTTTAAAGCCTGAATCATGTTTAATTACAATAATTAAAACTATATGTTTAACCCATCAATGTCTTTATTTTTCAACAAATATTGCACCGTAATAACTATTTTATTGAATAAATTATCAGAAAATGAAACATGCATGTATAGAAGTTCTCAACAGAAAACCCATATTGTTTATTGGAACCTCTCTTCTAAATTTTTCAGTATCAATTTTAAGCACATTATGGCCACTGAAGTGTATGGAGTATTTTCTGATGCAGATTTTACAAAATCCTTAAGTGAACTTGACAAACCCGATGTTGAAGGGTGGGAATTCTTTGTGGAGTCACAAGGCGTGACTATTTATAGATTGTTTAATGAGGTAATGGAAAATGTTATCTTCTTAATAAATATGATCACGATCAGAAAAAAGTTTACAATTGTAGTCTTTTATTAGTTACTATTTTTAAAAAAATGAATTTGTATTTTCACAACAGACCTCTTGTTTATACCAATACAAAGTCTATGGTGAACTAGAAAATGTTTCACCTGAAACCTGTGCAGAAGTATATATGGACTTAGAATATCGAAAGCAGTGGGATTCTTATGCAAAAGGTATTTTCATTTATTGATGAAATTAATGCATTATTTTAAGTTAAAAATACCTTTGATTATTTGCTTAAAAATCAAGGCAATTTTTTAAAACTAAAACTGCTGTATGATTCTATGGATTTTAAAATTTTGTCGTACAGTATTTAATGATCCATCCACCAAAAGGGCAACAGATATCTCAGTGAAACAAATACATTTTTAAAATTTATTTTATTGCATTAAATCCTTTACTTATATTACAGTCTAAACATTCAATGTGTCTCTTTTTCCACGTTTACTAACAGTACCTGAAGAAGCTCCATAAAAAGAAAATTAGAATCTATTTAAATTAGGGCTGCGGAAATTAACGATTAATTTCTTGATTAAAATTTAAGAAAATATTTATAATATTTTTTTTTCAAGTTCTTAAAAAATAATTAAACAATATTAAAAACCCAGATCGCAGGATCTGTATTGCTGAGGAACATAGTACAACAGTCCATAGCATTTAAAAAGTTCTAAATTTTATTTTCCTTTTTCTTTGAGACAGGGAAATGACTCAATAGAACAAAAAAATGCCACTTACCTGTATTTTTTACTTCCCTTGAGACATTAAATTAATCAAAATTAATGATTAATTCATGAAATTAATCATTAATTTTTCAAAAGTTAACGATTAAATTTAAATTAATCGTTACCAGCCCTAATTCAAATAGTATTCTATCACTAACAAGCCAATGAGTAAGATGAATCAATACTTTTGGCAATCCTCTGAGTCCCGGTCCCAAATTATTTTACACTTATAAATAGGAAGTATACTACATCAAAGTACATTATTTATTGATATAAGACAGCACATGTGTTATTTATTGTCCATTAACCAGTCATCAAATACTTAATATTGTAATTGTCACATTGCATTTGCAAATAGTTGCAGAAAACATTCTGTTCGTGACTGTTTAGCCATTGAAGGGCCAAAAAGTAGCTTGCACACAGACCACAAATTTTTCAACTCGGATACCGGAGTTTACGCTTCATTTGCATCCACAGTCCTTTGACAGTTTCATTGTGAATGTCCTGTTGTACAGAATGAACGAACTCATGAGTGTGCACTACAACTGAGTAATCATACAGCCCATTGTATATTTATGCCAGTGATATTCTGATAGCCTAGCCAAGCTTCTGTGATGACTGTTGTCCCCAGCAACACATGATGAGCGATAATATGTTCCAATGTTTGCGCATCTTGACAGGCAACAACCTCCATTCAACATTTTTTAAAAATTATGAAAATATGCTGAAATATGTAATTATGAACAAAATTGCATCATTAATGATAATGACATAATTGTTTATACCTGAGACGTTTCTGTAAGTAACTAAAGATATCTATGTGATGGCACACAAAAAATAATTTGGGACTGGGATTTGGATGATTGCCATACTTTTGATAAACCACTATTCAATTCTTGATATTTGTGTATGACCTTTTTTTATAAATATTTTTTTTAACAGTTCTTGAGGTGAAGGAATGTGAAGGAAGAAATTTGGTCTACTGGGAAGTTAACTTTCCTTTTCCTTTATGGAATCGTGATGTATCCTTATGGCTTTGTAATTTAATTCATGATAAGTGAATTGCTACCAGTGGAATAGCTAAGGGAGGGGGAGGGGGGATGTGAAATTTACCCCGGGCCCCCACTTCAGGGCCCCCAAATTAATGTCCGAAATTTTTTTAACATTAAATATTCCGCTACCCACCTGTGAGTTAATTAAGTCAATGTGGGGAAATTAGGGGTTAGCTTTAACTTCAGCCACTGATCATAGAATGTTAGGGGCATCACAAGATTACATTAGAGATGTTTAAAATGCATCCTTTAATCAAGCATTGAAATTATTTAGACAAACTTGTAAAACTTCCTGTTTACAAAAACAACTGGCAAACATTTATAAAAAAATTCTAATTCTACTTTTATGACACATAACAGTTTCCATCTAATGACAAAGAAAAGATGAGCTTGTCATGGAAACTTTGTGTAACTTTAAACTAGTTCCATTTTCTCAAGAATTTAGTTTAAATATTTGTTTTTGTAATATAGTCTATTAATTCATTAAAATCTTTCCTTCCATAATCTCATGCATTTTGAATTAAGTGAACCGTGTAATGAGTCATTGATGGACTGCCCCATTAACAATATTTTTTTTCTCCCATATTAAATCCAACATGTTTGATTACTGATAATTCAATATAAAAACCTTAACTACCAGTCAGTATATTTATGGTAGGGAGTTTCGTATTTTGGAGAAAGATGGCAGAAAGGTATGGATAGTTCTTGCAAAATCAATAGAAACACCTACTGTTCCAGAGAAAAGCGGAATTGTGCGAGTCGATGATTACTTACAAAGTGCAGTTTTATGTTCAAATGGAAAAAATGGAACAAAAGGTACGACAAAAGTAATTTACTTAACAGTGAAAAAAAAATACGAACTGAAGAATTTAACAAACATTAAAAATACTCATTAACCACATTTATCAACTGATTTATTGTTATTAAAGTTTTAAAAAATAGGATGTACACTTGTTTTTTTTCAGCTTTCATGCAGTATTATGACAATCCAAAGGGAAACATACCAAAGTGGTTAATAAACTGGGCAGCCAAGGTAACATTCTTGAAATTAAATATTTTACATTTATTTGAGCTTTGATAAGTTTTACATAAGATTATTATTATTTATTTTGCTAAGGTGTTTTAAAATCTATAACTATAATTTGTTAACTCCACCAGACTGGTGTTCCTCAATTTCTGACCATGATGCAGACGGCATGTAGTGGCTACACAAACTACTTAGAGTCCAAAAAAATTGCCAAGCCCTCAAGCTAACTTTTAATGAAAGTGTTGTCTGTCTGTTTTGATTTTTACATTCTATATCATATTTGTTTTGTTTTTTTGTACCTTCATAGGTGAGTAAAATATAATTCTTGGCTCATAAGGTTTCAGCAGAAAAGATTATTTATCTTATTTTAATTTATTTATTAATTTCTGATGACTCAAAATACTGACGGCTAATCTGTTTTGGTTAGAGCCCATTATTGATTTTTTCCATCCTATTTACCGAGACCAATTCCAAATTAATTCAAATTTTTTTTATCATTCTCCTGAACGCTTCTGTGGTGCAATAATAATTGTCATTGTCTTGTGTACTTATCAATAAGTTATCTGTGATTTATGCATCAATACTCCTGGATTATCTTGATGACTCCCCTTACATTGTACCAGATTATTAAAAATGAGAGAATTCCTTCACTTTATTAAGAGATAAAATGTTTTTTACAAGAATTACCATTTTAATTAAAATTATACATATGTCATTTATTTGTAGATAATAATTTATACATTGTCACTTTTTGCCCCAACTTATCAAAACTGTTTTGATATCACTAGGACAAATATATATTGCATTTAAAAAAACAACGTGCATTTTAAAAATATGCAAGAAGTGTTTTGGTGATGGCAAAAGTTCTGATAAAGCTGACTAGGTATGCAATTTTTAAAAAGTCTATTGATAAATTAAAATGATGAATGTATAAAGAATTATTTAATCACATATCAACTTGACTATTTAAATGGGATTGTGTAAGGTAATAAAATGTAAAGGGACAATCACTAAGCATTTTTCTCAAGTGTTGTTTTTTCTGACAAAATTATATTTACTAAAATAAATATCATCACCCATGGCGCTACTGGCCATGTGCAGCCTGGGCCTCCTTTGCCTCACTACTCTATTCAGGCTTTTCACCTATATATCTGGACCCCAGGCAGCTCTCATCTTTCACAACCAAATCCATCAATCTTATTCTCTGTCATCCTGTAAGTCATTTACCACCATCTATGTACTGTCTTTGCTGACCAACAGATTGGCATTCTTTCCAGGTGAAAGCCTATGTCTTTTCGTTTAATGACTGTTTAAATGAACAGCATATTCTGGCCAATAATTTTTTACTTCTAAAAAATTTAACTTTGATTAATTTTGATAAATGTTTCACTATAATGAAAATGTTGATTTCAACATAAAATTTCATATCATACAATTATATGGCAAATAGATTTAAAAATGAAAACAAAAACAACTAAATGTAATTTATTTGAAACGGAAATGTACAAATTGTTTAAAAACACTATAAATTTTAACAATATTCAGTTTGTTTTAATTTCCTGGCATTTCATTTCAAGTCAATTTATTTATTATAACAAAAATGACAATTATTAAATCAAAGATCAACAATTAAAAGACTGACAAATTTTAATAAATGCCCAGCAGAAAAATAATAATTGTATACACATTAAACAAAGACTAGTAAATATCTGTCTTGTGCTGATTGCTTACAAGCTTTTAAAAAGCACAATGTAAGAGTGAGATTTCAGACAGTGAGTTTAATGAGGCATTCATTTAGACATAAATTGATTAATGAAGAGTAAAATGGCATCATGACGCTTCTTAATAAATGATTTTTGAAATACATTTATTGTAACTTGTTACTAAATTAAATTTTTTTAAATGTTATTTAGTAACATGCATAATGAGGCCATGATACTTTTCATTGGATTTAAAATTAACAATGTAAATTTTAAATCCAAATGTGAAATAAATCTTTGTCACTAAACTGAAATGGAGATTTCATGTAAAATTATCTGAGTCATAGTGTATATCCACTTTAATACCAAATGTAAACCTCATGCTTACCATAACATTTCAGAAATATTAAACTTAATATTAGTTAGCAAGCAACATTATGTAACCCTAATATCCATAAACAGGATTATCCAACAGGGTTAATAAAATACTGCTTACAGGATAAAAATATCAAATATGTTCTTTACAACAAGGCTAATATATTTCATTAATGTTTAGTTTAGATAAGGATATCTCAGTTTTGATCTATTTCACAAGTATGAATTTTAATGATGACTCATGTGTTTTGAGTTTAAATTATAGCTTGCAAGTTCTGTAAAGATAGAGATTTAACACTACATAATAGTACAACATATTTTATAACAATAATTATAATAACATTAATACTGAGTATAGAAGTTTAAATTATAGCCTGCAAGTTCTGTACAGATAGAGATTTAACACTACAGAATAGTACAACATATTTTATAACTATAATTATAATATTAATACTGAGTATAGAAGATGAGATACAAGTATTCTGTAGATAATAAAAGAGAAAAATACACCAAAATATTCCAGCCATATAGCAATAAAAAAAAATTAATTGCATAGTTTTTTGGGTTTTTTTTCTCAAAGATAAAAGACAATTTGAAAGTATGCAGTCAGATATTTAGCAAACATAAAAAAACTGTATTGCTTTTCTTTTCTTTTTTTTTTTTTAAATATATATTAATATCAAATACTTGCTACTTGTTATCAGGAAGGAGTGTTTCTAAATGATTTTAAATGATTTTAAATTTTATTTATACATAAAATTACATTAATACAAAATTATTTTAACACACTGAAATGGAAGTAATAACCTCATGGTTTGCATTTAAAGTGAACAAAACTCAAATATGCTTTATCTCAATTTGTATTTTTTAAGATTTAAAGAAATTTTTTTAACCATCCTTTATAGCTCATTTAATTCTAATTTCCCCCATCACTCACCACCCAATCCCACTTTTCTCTGTCCTGAACAATAACATGGTGTTGTTAACTCAGTTGCATAAAGAATACTGAACAATCAACCAAAAAGTTCTTTCAAGTACGATTTGAAGCATGGCAAACAAAATTCATTACACCAAATCACATTTCCAAAGCAAGATATGGTCTTGAAGCAGTGGACCCACCATATTAATTAATAATGGAACCAGAACTGATGACAGGGCTGGAATGAATTTGAAAGGTTGAGTTTGGCTTTATGAAAGGAAATATATGAGGTCAAGTAGATGACTGGAAAACAAAGTTAGAATTTTCAACAGCATTGTGTCATCAGAATTACTCTAGGAAATCAAGATTTTGGAAACCATCAATGAGACTTATTGAGAAAGTGCATTATTTTTGTCATCATTCAGTACAGTGCTCCCATCTTGAAGTGTGTCACTCCGGGCTAATCAGTATTGTTATTCCTAGACAACATGCCACTGAAATGACAGTGGAACATCCTTGGACAGGCTTTGTTGCTCATTAAATAATAGTTTCCACTTTGCAACAAAGAGTTATAAGCATTACTAATATATGGAGAAATTTAATTTGATGAAAATCTGATAAAATGGGTTTCAAAACAGAAACTTATCAGACTTATCTTTCTTATAACAGATCTGATTAATTTTCATAATATAATTTTTCTTTGGATTTCTTTTAACCACATCATTACTATTAATTTATTTAGAAAGATATTAATCTTGACAGCTAAACAGTTGACTATAGTTAAGACATATTTAGACAAAATGTGGTGTCATTAATTAAAAGCCTTATTTTGCACGGTACAGTGTTTGGGTTTTGGCTGGGGGGGGGGGGAGTGAAGATAATGTGGATTACTTGTTTTATTAATATAAGCACTATGTCAAAAATTGACACTGCTAGTATTGGTCAGTATGCAACATTTTAGGTTTAACAAATGGTCTTAATCAAAGTGAGCGCAATTATTAAAGTCCCAGATCTTAGGCCAAAGTCCTTTTAAATGGGATTTCAGCTTCTGTTTTGAATTTAGGGTGCTATTAGGGTGAAAAATTATGGGTTGTTTTTTTTTTCAAAATTTTTTGTCAGTGCAAACCTGGAATAGCAAATGTAAAAATTCAAACAATTTTAAAATATAAAACATAATCAAAGTACAGCTATGGCCATACTTTAGGAGTCAAAGTAAAACATTAAACGTATTAAACTTGGAGCCCAACAAAAAAACATCATCAGAAAACCTTTAAAACTACATGGAAGATAATTTCTCAAGACCAACATGGGGAAAGTATTGCAGTTTATATGAATAGAACAGAGATGAACCACACAAGGATTCAGGAGGGTGCACTACAAAAATACAAGAGAGAAACATCTAAATGGCAGAGCTAGAAAAAATTTTCAGCAGTTTGGAATCCAGCCTTGGAGAAGATAAGCATCAGTTAAGTTTATCAGGTGACAGAAAAGAGTGAGGCATGCCTGCAGCAACCCAGGAATGCCATCAAATAATCCAAAGATGATTTTATTATTTTATTACCCTGACTGACACCAAAAGAAGAAATGACTAACATTGAACATAATAACAGCAACAATAAAGTTGATTTCCCAAACCTATTTTAAAATGAAATAATTGGAAGGTACAAATGGCAGCTTGACAACCTCTGCATCAATCAGTTTTTGTCTGACTTCGATCTTGACCTGAGTGCCATTCTTAGAGTGATGTGTCTTGACGTAACCCATGGAAATATTTTTCTTGAGAGTTGGTGATGGGCATCCACTGGTTGTTTCCCCAATTAGTTCAGACCCATCCACAGAAAAAATCTTGGCATGACCTAAAATTACAGAGCAAAAAGAGAGTTCTGCTAATTTGTTCCCTTATGTTCATTGAAATATGTCTGCTTTTAAATATACATTAATGCCTAATGCACTCTTACCTCGATTGGGTATGAATGCCTAATGCACCCTTACCTCGAATGGGTATGAATGCCTAATGCACCCTTACCTCGAATGGGTATGAATGCCTAATGCACTCTTACCTCTAATGGGTATTCCTGTTGAAATGAATCCAACCCTCTTTTTCTCAGGTTTGGATTTTATCTGCTCAAGAATTTTGTCAACACCAGGAAAGTCAGCTTTGGCCCTTCGAGCTTTACCTGAAATTAGTATTTCCTTATCATTATTATTTCCTTATCATTCGTATTTAAAAAGTGCGTGAGGGCATTCAAGTAGCGGAAGCCACTCTCACAGGTAGGAGTGAAGAGAGAAGAGTCAGGAGAAAGGGGTGAAGAGGAGCAGGAGTCAACGCCATTGTCCCTTGAGGATGGATGTATGCCATATATATACACTAAGTATTTCCTTATCATTAGTATTTCCTTATCATTAGTATTTCATTACTGATGTATTAACAATACCATTATTATTCCTAAATAAGTCCCAAACATAAAAAGATTTTAATATTTTTACCTCTCTACCAACTAACAATGTAAAACATCTTTGAAATTTGTGCCCTCAAGTCGAGCAGTGAGCCAAGGGACTAACAAAAGGGAATGCCTTGAAGAGGAGGCAAAGCAAAATAAATCTGGGCCTGGAATTAACATATCATAACACAGCTACAGAAGAAACATAAAACAATAACCAGACTTAGAAAATCTGCAATTCATTTAACACATGAGAGGGATTCTGTGTTATCTCATGACACAACTCATGAAATTTAGCTAACTTGAAATTTAGCTAATTTCATGTTTTATGTACTTTTTTTGTATGTTTTGACAATATGAGGTGTGCTGTGGAAATTTATGACAGGGAAAGGTTGTGCAGCTTGTGAATAAATGTTGTGGAGGACTTTCTTATAGTGATAAATAACAAAAGGATTGTTCACTTCATAATAACTGCTTATTAAATTAACTCACTAATAAGCCTATCACTCACTAACAAACCAGGTCACTCACTAACAAGCTAGGTCACTAACAAACCAGGTCACTCACTAACAAGCCAGGTCACTAAAAAACCAGGTCACTCACTAACAAGCCAGGTCACTAAAAAACCAGGTCACTCTAACAAGCCAGGTCACTAAAAAACCAGGTCACTCACTAACAAGCCAGGTCACTAAAAAACCAGGTCACTCACTAACAAGCCAGGTCAGATTAGCTTCCACAGGAGTGGTAGTCTCATCAATGTCACTACCGTACAGGCAAAGTCCTGCCTCAAGCCTGAGACTATCACGTGCACCCAAACCAATCATTTTCACAGAGGCCTCAGATGATGATAATAATGACGTCACAACACTGTCAGCAAACTCTGTTGGTATTGATATCTGAAAATAAAAGATAGTATTTTTGTACGAATGTCTTAACAAACTTATTTATGTAATAAAGGTATTTAAAAAAGGTATTGAAGAAATGAAATGTTTTCAGATGTAATAATAATAAGATGAAGAACAAGAATAAAACTCATATAAATTGGTATTTGGTATGCTAGATTGGTGCTGGGCTCAATACGCTTCGCTTAAAAAACTGGTGAAAATATTGCATTCAATATCAAAACATTCTATAATAGTTTCAGTACAAACATTATATCATAATTTTTTTTTTAAAACAAAGGACATGGATGGCACACATCCATGTCCTTTGTTTTTTGTTTTTTTTTAAAAAAACAAAACAAAACAAAGGACATGGATGGCACACATAAGCTCCATTTATTAGTCACAGAAATGTCATATGTGCCATCAAGAAAGCAATGTTTGAAAAGATATGCTTTGAGTGCAGTATTTAAGGCCTGAAAAGTAGAAATGTTACAAATGAAACAAGGGAGAGAATTTTGTTTTATGGAACACAAAAATAGAAAGATTTCACCAAATGTTTTAGTGCATGTCTTGGAGCGGAAAGAATATGTTTAAATTGTCTGCAGAAGAGCACAGTTGACAGACAGTGAATAGGTATAGAGAAGTTCAGTAAGATAGGAAGGCCAGAGTTTGGAAAAGAAGTTGTGGCAGAGAACGGTCAGTTTTTAGGCAATGTGTGATTTTACAGGGAGCCAATGAAGTGAATGAAGTAATGTCTTCATGTGGTTGCCTTTGGAACTGGCCTGAATTTTTTAATTTTTTGGGTGGGTTTTTTATGAATTGTGTTGGTAAAGCTGAATGAACAATCAAGACAAGAGAGGACATACAAGGGTTTATGCATTGGCCATGAGGTAGTGGCAGACTGAGCTGATCCGACAGATGTACAGCAGAGTGACAGATGTAAAGCAGAGTGACAGATGTAAAGCAGAGTGACAGATGTACAGCAGAGTGACAGATGTACAGCAGAGTGACAGATGTACAGCAGAGTGACAGATGTACAGCAGAGTGACAGATGTAAATCAGAGAGACAGATGTTAAAGATAAAGTTATCTGAAGACATGTCAGAAATAAAGTAGCCAAGATTCCTAGAAAATGTGACCAAGATTCCTAGAAAATGTGGCCAATATTCCTTGAAAATGTGGCCAATATTCCTAGAAACGTGGCCAATATTCCTAGAAAAAAGGGCCAAGATTCCCAGAAAATGTGGCAAAGATTCCTAGAAATTGTGGCCAATATTCCTAGAAAATAATGTGAGCTGTGTACCAGATCAATTCTTCTTATCTTATAAGTTACAGACGCTCCTTCTGTACAGAAGATTATTGCGTCCTACGTATTTCTATGGTTTGTGTTTAGTCCTGTATTCTTACGAGAGTTTTAAATGATGATAAAGTGTTGGCTTTCCTGGTTTCTTCAGGCAACCCATTCCACGCCCGAATACCGGATGAAAAGAAACAACACTTGTATGTGTTTGTTCTTGCAAAGGGAATAAGAAAGGTGTTTTTATCTTTATGTCTATCTGAGGGTTGTATTAAGTTATCTTTGTGTTGTATTTCTAAATTAGAATTAATTGCCTTATGTATAATTACTAATTTACTCTTGTAGTAAATTAGTAGTAGGCAGAGAGTGAAATGATTGCAAAAAATGTGCTTCTGTCTTGTTATCAGTTAACTTTAACTTGCTAAGAGTCGTCTATGATTTGACCTCATCAATGTATTCCTGCAAGGCCTGGGGAGTTAGTAAGAGAGAAATTGAACACCTGTAAGTCATCTGCTAATGATTAGTTCCCAACTGTGTACTTTTTTAGCAGTACCAACATTATGAATAGGTGTGAGCCCAAACAAAACCATGGGGCACTCCTTACACAACCCATGGGGCCCTCCTTAATCAACCCATGGGGCCCTCCTTAATCAACCCATGGGGCCCTCCTTACACAACCCATGGGGCACTCCTTACACAACCCATGGGGCCCTCCTTATACAACCCATGGGCCACTCCTTACATGACCCATGGGGCACTCCTTAAATGACCCATAGCCACTCCTTACACAACCCATGGGACATTCCTTACACAATCCATGGGCCACTCCTTACATGACCCATAGACCACTCCTTACATGACCCATAGGCCACTCCTTAAACAATCCATGGGGCACTCCTTACACAAAGCCACCTCTGCCAGAGAAACATCCATCCACAAAAAGTGCCTGCTATTTAATGTAGACGTGGGATTGAAACAGAGTCTGATAGAAGCCAGAAATTCCAAACTAATTTTGAAAGGTTCTGGATATTGTCAGATGGTCAATGGTATCAGAAGACCAGTATATAAACGTTTTCAGTCTCCAGTGCGAGCAAAGTGTCATTCGTTACTTTCAAGCAAGGGGGCTCAGTGCTGTGAGATGGTCGACAGGCTGACTTATTTCAACATAAAACATCTGGTCATTCATTTTCAATGACTTTAAACAATATGATATTACAAGATCACAAAAAGTTATGACTCACCTCAACACCGTCTTCTCCTGTATAACCACATCTTGTCACTCTGCATCCATTAGCATTAAAGACTTTTGACACAACAGTTGTCATAAATGGAAGATTTTTTAGTTCAAAATCAACTGCAGGCTGCAAAACATTCACCATCTTAGGGCCTAAATGAATAATAAAAGATTTATTTGCTATAACAATGAATACATAATTGTTTAAACTTTTAAAAAAATATTTATGTTAAAAAAGTGGAGCTTGAACAATACATTTTAAAACTCTATTTTTAACAGATAGTTTAACAAACTTTATTCATTTTCATTGAGTTTTTTAAGACATTTTTGTTTAAAATAAACAAAAATATTAACTTAGCACTTTGTTTGTGTCATCAGTTAAAAAATATATTAAAATTAATTTTGAAAAAATAAATAGATTTCACACCGTCATAACAAAAAATGATTTAATAATGGTACCTTGCAATGCAATCAGAGTATTATCGATAACAGATAAATTGACATCAGCACCAGATTTTTTAAAGTATGTCTCTTTTTCCTGTGGAATAGGAAATATATTTTGTCCTCTGTGAGCACTCACCAATTTAAGTTGAATTCATGGTTATTTAAATCATATTTTTTTTAATAATTGTAAAATATTAATTTTTAAATATATGCTGATTAGAATAATCAGAATCTCTTGTCTTTTAGCATGAGCTTATGGCCCTTAGAAAGGCTGCTGCGTGCAGCTTGAAAATCCTCACTCGTCAAAAGTTATTATTTGAATACACAAACAAGAATATTAATACAACTCTGTTTAGAAAAAATGCTAATAACTTAAACATGCCACAAAAATAAAGAAAATAAAGAAGAGAAGACATTTGTTGACCTTCATATGAGCCAAATCTTTATCAGAACATCCAGCATTTGAAACCACATAGAGGTACCCCTCACTGGTATTGTTGACAATCAGATCATCAAGAATTCCTCCTTCACTATTTGTGAAAACAGTTAATGATCCCTGGTTGTCCTTAAGACCTAAACAAAATATACATTAAAAAATATTACAGATTTTTTTTCTTCTAAATTTTTTATAGCATTGACAATGCGAAATTAAACTTTTCATATTTAAATTTAAAATTTCAAAGATAGTATTTTTTTAAACTGCTACTCATAGACATTAAGTGTGTAAAACAAACTTTTAAAGTTAAATTACAGCAAAGTAGCACCTTCTATATCAGTGACAACAAGACTTTCTATAAACTTTTTTCTGTCTTTGCCATCTATTCGAGTTTGTAACATGTGGGAAACATCAAATATGCCAACTTCTCTGTAAGAAAAAAGTAATACAAAGGGCTAATGTTAAAAAAAGTACAAAAGAAATAACTTGATTATTTAAATTATTTAATATCAATTAAAACAATACTGAGTAATTCAAACAAACTCACAACAAGATGCTACTGAAATTGTAAGGAGATCAACAAATCAATAGAATGATAGTTGCACTCAGTATGGCATCTGTCCATCTAAGTAAGATGATAGATTTATCTTTATTATTTGCAGCTCTTGGTGTGGCTGATGAGACCAATCCTTGAGTGCCAGTCTCTTCTGCATGTTACACACACGAATGTAGTTGGACAGTGTTGCCTGGCCTTCTTCCTCGCTCTTTTTTTCAACTGCTTCTTCCCTAGATTGTTCCCCTGCTCATAGTGATCCTTATTTCACTACAGCCCGCCACGTGATCCTATCCTCTGCCACATTTTCACAGTTTTGTATGTCGATGTTGACTGCTTTCATGTCTCTCGTCCATATCTCCGTGTATCTCAGACATGGCCGACCAACCGACCTTTTCCATGTCACCAGCTCACTGTATAGCACATCCTTGGATATGCGACCAGTTAGCATTCTCTTGATGTGTCCAAGCCAAAGTACACGTCTTTGGCTTAGTATGGCTGGAATGCTGCTCATGCTTGCTTGAACCAGGACCTCTGTGTTAGGGGACTTTCTCTTGCCTTTTGATGTCTAGGATGCGGATCAGGCATCTGAGATGAAAGCTATTGAGCCTTGTTTCATGCCTGGTATAAGTGGTCCATGACTCGCATCCATAGAGTGTGCTCAGTATGCAAGCCTGATATACCTGCAGCTTATTCCTTGATGTGAGTTTGACACTGGACAAGACTTTTTTGTACAGTCTAGCCATAACAGTTGCTGCCTACCCAATCCAAGATCATGTCTATAGTTTATCTTCTGGCTCAAAAACCAGACTGCAATTCTGGGAGTACAGGCGATGCTAGGGTCTGCAGGCATGTTAATGCAAATATGGCAAAGGCCTTTCCAAATATACTGAGGAGAGAGATTCCACGATAGTTATTGCAGTCACTCGTCTTCTTTATTCTTATACAATGTAATGCTGTTGGCATCTTTTAACTCCTGTTGTATCTGTCCCTGTTCCCAGCACAGACTTGCACTACTTTAGCCAAATTTGGATACTTTCACTCTATTCCAGCTATCTTACAACTTTTCACACAATGTGGCTACCTTTATAATTACCCCAGAAAGTAAGTAATTTAATTTATGGCCATGATAAGACAGTGGAATGCTAAATGCAACCAATGATAAAGAGATTTTTTGAAAATATTTTAAAAATTTTTTGAATGTAGCAACTTTCTTACTTTCGAACATGAAGATGTTCCTCAATTATCCCTGTTTTATACTGAACAGGCATTTCCCACCCAGCAAATGGGACCAATTTAGCTCCTTGTGCAACATGGAAGTCATATAAAGAGGTTCTTCTCAGAGTGTTGTTCTATTAAAGCATAATGAAAAGTTATTTGTAGATGTAATATGAACACGCTATAAGTACAGTAAATTTAAAAAGTAGCATAAGGTTTTGGCTTTTACCTTAAGATTTATACAACTTTTAGTAGCCTTCAAGGACCAATTACATTTAACAAACATTTGTCTTTACTTATGTAAAAAGCTTTAAATTAATTTCTTTACAAAATATATACAATTTAATTTTAAATAGGTTTGTCAATATAAATGAATAAATAAAAAAGCTTTAACATCAGAGGTGTCACTTAGGTTGGTGTCACCCAGGGTGGTAGCTCAGGGTGCCACACCCCTCACGACTTAACCAGTAGAAATCCTCAGAGTCTGCTAGTGCCAAAAAACAGGGAACATACAGAATTTTACAATTTGTTGTCACCCCTTGTGATGGTGTCACCCTGTGCGGTCCGCAACAATGGTCCCTTTAAGCAGCACAGATATTTTACCCACACCACACAACTGAATTATTGTGCAGAAATTTTGTAAAATATTGAACAAAAAAATGGATGCTGTGCAGCTTTGTAAGCAAGTGTTTTCACTTTGCAGACGGACCAATGAACCTTAGAGGAAACATTTGTCTGCATTCCTCACACCTCACTAGTGACACTACTGTAAACGCGACACATTTTGATTTTTTTTTCTTAAATTTATGGTCTTAGCGTAACTTACTAATTAATTTCATGACGGTGACCCATAACATAGCTTACAACAAAAGAGCGTTGATGAAGATTGGAGGCAATTGTTATAATTGATGCTATTGTTTCAAGATGGACAAGGTATAGCGCTCTTATTTGTCGTCGCTATTTCATTGTGCCCTTTAATAACATGTGACAACAATTTAAAGAAGGAAACTGTTCCCAACATATGTCTGACAAGCCTTGAGCTAAAAAAAAATTGTTATAAATTAATAGAATGAAATATTTTAAGTTTAAGTCTTGTCTGTCAAACTTTAAGAACATTTTTTTAAATTTAAAATATGCAGGTTTGCACGCCTTTAATAAATAAAACAAAAATGTTAACTCAAAGACATTTAATACATAATTTTTCTCCAAAAAGAGCACACACTAAAATAAAAAATTTAAAAAAACACCATCTTTTTCTGGAGTTAATTCTTATCTCCCCTACTGTGGTGAAGGGAGTAATGAGGTGGGGTTCGCCTCATCAGTTTTCTCCATGATGTAGGTATGTCAAAGACCTGTTGGCTTTATTTCATTTAAAATAAAAGACACCACCTTTTTCCCGTCCAGCCTTTTTAAGTCTCCCTAAGGTGCGCCTGTTTCTTTTATTTATTTTTTTTTTACTAATTTGTTTCATTTATTTTGTTGGGATTGTTTTATTATTCCATGTCAACTGATTTTATTTTTAATCAATAAGTTTTTTGCGTTCAACATATTTCATTGTATTTTATAAATTTTTTCCAGGTGAACAAAATTTGTCTTCTCTTGACATCAACTTGTACACACTAAAATTTTAGATTTTTGTGTCACCCCCCTTGATGGTATCACCCGTGGCGGCCCGCCCACTCTCTGCACCCCCTAGTGATGCCAATGTTTATCTTAATCTTAAAAATGTATATTTTAATGCAATGAACACTTAAACATTTTCAAGCTAGTCAACAGAGGGAATCAAATTTAGGATGATTCACATAACACACTAATTTTCACAATACCTGTCCCCACAATCTCAGCAATAGTCCTGAAATTAGACCATTTTCCTTACTTTTGATTGGAAAATTTTATTTTATAAACCAAACACTTTGAAAATTACTAGAATAGAACCCCTGATCCTAGTCACATGGACCTTGGATCAATGAGCAAATTAAAATTGTATAATTTTGAATAAGATATTAAAAATATTAATTTAAATTCCTTAAATAGCCTATATTAGTAATACTCCTGATATGATGCCTCGTAACTGGGATAGATAATAGGCTAATTATTACTAAACTAGATACGACCCTCTGCAGACTTGCTCTTAGTATAGATAGTGCAAAGGAAGCAGGGAAAGAACGGACACAACCAGAAGCACAAAGAAATGGGAAAACGTGAGGCAACTGCAAATGAATTTTTGGACACGAGACATGCATGCTGCAGTTGAGCTACCACCCCCTTTGCACCACCCTGGCTTCTCACTTGCCAACCATAAACAGGGTCATTCATCATGCTTGCTTGCATCTTGTGCTTGTCCTAATTTCTGGCAAATTATATATATAATATATAGATATAGAGTACCCTTATATTTTTACTATAGACAGAACTCAATCACTTGACTAGTACACTTCTTGACAAATTTTAATGTGGCAAATGTATTTGCATCCCTCTACACTAAAGTACAGTAGGTCTGTACTTTGATTTTGATAGTCATTCGCTCATGTAAAAAAAATCGCAAATACTGTTTCAGTCTTTCTGTATTGTATGGGTGTAAGCGATGAAGATGGCTTTTTGCATTTTACTTCACCATATCTGAATATTTGTGTAACTTGTCTTGTCATCTGTGACGAAGGGGGTAAATTTTGTCGACGACGCCGGTATCATTTTACACAAGTTGTGTGAAGTTTAGTAAGCTACACTACACTACACTGCTACCACTGTCTACTACGACTTCAGTCTTCATCAGTATACTGATTATACTGTATTATATGTATACTATCAGCCTTTAGTTAGTGTTGATAATTATTACCTGTAGTGGCTTTGTGGCGAAATGCCTGATTTTAAAAAGATGCTTTGAACTTAGATGCAAACGTGTTATCATTTTGTTGAGTCTTTTACAGGCTACCGCCATTGTCAATAATGTTCACGGTTGAACTCAGCTGGACTCTTTACTACGTTGAACAGCTGAGTTTCTAGGTCACGTTTTCCTTACTTGCCTTCAACTTTGACCCTTAAACTTTTTTTGTTTAAATAATGATCAGCCAGGATCAAATTTCTCGTTTTATTATTATCATAAATTTATAATGTGAATAGCTGGCGTCTCATAGCCACTTTCTCGCATTTTGCGGCATATTCACAATTCTTACGGCTTACTTTATTTATTGTAAAAGTTTAGACTACAAAAATTAAAAAGTCTTTTTTTAGAGTTTAAAAAATGCAAACACTGCACCGACTTAGTCTTAGTAATTAGTATAGTATAGTACAGTAAAAGTATAGTTCTAGTATAATAGTCTAGTCCTTGTAATACTCTCTCTTTTGATTTGTTAATTGAAAAAAATTATTTTGTTATTGCTAATTAGGGTGCCGCTAATGGCTAATTAGCTATTATATTAATGGATGGATCTTGGTGATAAACATAAGTTATTATCATTACTATTATCAAATACTGAAGGTAATTTTAAGTTAATCAATGTCAATTGCTCTATTTGTGGCATTGGGTAAATTTTGCTTTATAATTATAATGTCCTTTTTTCCCCTTTCCTCTTCGACGAATCTATACTAATAAAAGGGAAAGCCCTCACTGACTGACTGACTCACTCATTCATCACTAATTCTCCAACTTCCCGTGTAGGTAGAAGCATGAAACTTTGGGAAGTTGTTGGTTACCCTCTCACGACGAAAATTGGCGAAACAGAATTTTAAAATATTCGCTCATGTGGGGCTGGGGGCCCTAAAACATTTTTTTCCTTATATGGGCTATATAAAAATCGAAAATCACCAATTTTCCTATTTCCCGTGTAGTTAGAAGATGAAACTTTGGAAATCTTTTGAGTACATGCTCTTGACGATAATCAAATGGACAATAAGGTAAATTTTCCACTCATGGGGGACGGGGCCCAAAAAAGTTTTTTTCCTGATATAAGCTATATAAAAAATGAATTCACTAATTCTCATATTTTCCGTGTAGGTAGGACCATGAAACTTAGGATTTTTTTTTAGTACACGCTCCCGACAAAAACTGGCAAAAAAAAACGTTAAAATTCCCTCACATGGGGGACCGGGGGCCCAAATATAGTTTTTCTTATATTAAAAATCGCCTCATCACTAATTCTCCAACTTCCCGTGTATGTAGGAGCATGAAATTTTGAGAAGTTGTTGGGTACCCTCTCATGACGAAAATTGGCGAAAAAGAATTTTATAAATCTCGCTTATGTGGGGCCGGGGGCCCAAAAACAATTTTTTCCTTTAATTGGGCTCTAGAAAAAAATAAAATCAACAATTTTCCCATTCCCCGTGTATGTAGAAGCATGAAAATTTGGAAATTTGTTGAGTACGTGCTCTCGACGATAATTTTTTTAAAAATTTTAAATTTCCCACTCATGGGGGTCGGGGTCGCCCTAAACGTTTTTTTCCTAATATGGGCTATTTAAAAATTGAAAATCACTAATTCTCCTATTTCCCGTATAGGTAGAAGCATGAAACTTTGGAAATTGTTTGAGTACACGCTCCCAAATGAAATTGGAAAAAAATGATTTAACTCCCTCTCATGGGGGGCCGGGGGCCCAAATATACTTTTTCTTATAATATAAACCGACTCATCACTAATTCTCCTATTTTCCGTGTAGGTAAGAGCATTAAATTTTAGGAAGTTGTTGGGTACCCTCTCACGACAAAAATTGTCAAAAAATAATTTTAAAAATCTCGCTCCTGTGGGGCCCGGGGCCAAAAACATTTTTTTCCTTATATTGGCTCTATAAAAATTGAAAATCACCAATTTTCCTATTTCCCGTGTAGGTAGGACCATGAAACTTTGGCAATGTTTTGAGTACACGCTCCCGGCAAAAATTGGCAAAAAAGAATGTTAAAACTCCCTCTCATTAGGGGCCTTGGGCCAAAATATAGTTGTTCTAATATTAAAACCGACTCATCACTAATTCTCCAATTTTCTGTGTAGGTAGGAGCATGAAATTTTAAGAAGTTGTTAGTACCCTCTCACGACGAAAGTTTGTGTAAAAGAATTTTGAAATACACACTCATGGGGGCCGGGCCCCAAAACCGTTTATTTTCTCTAATATGAGCTATATAAAAATTGAAAATCTATAATTCTCTTATTTCCNGTTGAATACCCTCACAGGACGAAAAGGAAATTTAAAATTCCAAATTATGTTGGGCTGGGGCCCAAAAACTATTTCTCTTTATCTGTAAAAATTGAAAATCATTATTTGTCCTTTGTGCCGAGTATGTAGAACTTTAATTTTTGGGAAGTTGTTGAGTACACTTCTTCGATGGTAATAGGTGAATATATATTTAAATTATCATTTTCTGCATTTCGGAGGCCCCACTGTAGTTTTTCTATTAAATGAGCTATTAAAAACTGAAAATTACTGCTTCACCCATTTCCTGTGTAGGTAAAAGTATAACGCCTTCTGTAGTTGTTTAGTAACACCCAGCGATGGTAATAAGGAAAGTAATTATATACATTTTTAAAATTTCCACTCAATGGTGGCCGGGGGCCCAAAACCTTTCTTTCCCCCTAAAATGGGCTATATAAAACTAAATCAACACTAATTCTCCAAGCTTCCGTGTAGATAGAAGCTTGAAAAATATTAAATCCTTTCTCTCTATGAGGACGATTGCCTAAATATAGGTTTTTTCTCATAATTATGATTTATAAAAAGACGCATTTTTAATTAACAAAAATCCTAATTTACCGCAGCAAAGCGCGGGTAAATTGCTAGTTATATAAATAAAGTACAATTAATATATACTTTTCAACAATATTAACCTGTTGTTAATAGCATCTCTTCCCCCTCTCCCCAAAACCAGGGGTCTCCAAACTACGGTCCGCGAGTCAGATGCGGCCCGCGAGGCCCTCTCATCCGGCCCCTGAGTTCCCCACATCATTTGCATGAGAGATCATCAAAGCCCTTCAGCTGCAGTTTCAAGTGTGTTTTTCTGACTTGGATTCAAAGGCAGAAGAAGTGAGGCTATTTCAAAATCCATTTGAAGCAGTTGTGGCCAGTTGCTCAACTGAACTACAGCTTGAGGTCATTGATTTGCAAGCAAACGACCCCCATATGGACTAGTTCAAAGAATGACTTTGAGTTTTTACCAGTTTTTGACCAAGGAATATTTTCCTAATGTCAAAGCTTTTGCATCAAGGTACCTTTCAGTCTTTGGAACAACATACTTGTGCGGACAGACATTTTCGATGATGATAATGATATACGTGAAGAACAATTTGAAAACTAATTTGTCTGATGATAATCTCAGGTCAATGTTGATGTTAGGGACGTTAAACATAAAGCCAGAAATATCTACTAAATTTTAAAATATCTTACACCAAATAAAAGTTATTATCAAAATTCAGGATAGAGGGGGGGGGGGTAATGAATTTTGATACATAACTTTTACTTGGTGTAAGATTTTTTTTTAAAATTAAGCTTATCATCGAGCAGTCCACCTGGCGCCAATCCATCCACGAAGGTGCCAGGTCATGCGAGTCAAACAGGATCACCGCCGCAGATAAGAAGAGGCAAGCCAGAAAGGCTCGTGCTGCTAACACTCCTGGAAACGTCCCATGTCCATTCTGTTCCCGAACCTTCCGCGCTAGGATCGGCCTCGTCAGCCATCTGTGCACGCTTAGGCAAAACCAGTCCTAGACACCATCGAATGAGTGGTCCTCGTCGACTCGACGGACGAACACAGAGATCTCCCCCCATCTCTCTCTCTCTCTCTCTCTCTCTCTCTCTCTCTCTCTCTCTCTCTCTCTCTCTCGTCCAAAGAATTTGAAGAAATAATTAATTTTAAAATATTTTAAATGAAATATTTTTTTTAAAACAAAGCAATCAGTTTGCTGGCAAAAAGAAAATTATTAATAGTTAACAACAGAAAAGTAGCCGGCGTACCTGGGGTTATTGTAGGGAGAGATTATTATCAATGTTTCGACTTTTCCGAGACAAAATAAACAACTGTTGGCTGAATATTAATATTTCAATGATTAATCAAAATATACCATGACAATCGAATTGACCGATTTTCTAAACATCCCTTCATTCACCAAGGAAAAGACTACAATACCCACTTTTGGCTTTTATAATGGCATGGTTATGAGAAATGTTCATAATTGAAAGAATTGAACTAATGTAAGAGTTTGTACAGAAGGGCCGTCCATAAATGACGTCAAGCGCCTAAAAAAGGGAGGGGAGTGGGGGAGGGGGGAACTTCACGCATATACGACAATGTGTAACGAGTAGGGTGTTTAAGAAATGTGACGTCACATAAAAACACACAACTTTAAATAAGTGTCACTTAAATATTTAATATTTGATTGCTTGCAATTAATTCAATGACGTTTTCAAAGGCTTCACGTGTGTTACAGTTACGATATTAGGGTGGAGATTTGCACTAAATACATATTTAAATGAAATTTTTTTTTTTACAACATTCTAGTTTCAATAAGAAAATAGTCAAAATACTTTTTTTAGGGGGGGGGGCAAAGCTTTGTAACGTTATATTGGAGGGGGTCTAAGTCTAAGTTTGTGTAACAAAGTGTGACAAGGGGGTAAAAATCGGCCAAAATCGCGTGAAGTCATTTGTGGTCACCCCCAGAATAGAAAAGAAAAATTAATACCTCTATTGCCTCTATGTAACTATGTTATGGTCCATAATTAATGATATTATATTAATTTAAATGTCACAACAACATTTTACCTATGAATTCTCTAGTCTTAAACTTTTATTATTAATATGTTTAATTAAGGTTAAAATGAATTCATGACCCATTAGAAAAATTAGTATATAATTATAGCCCATCACCAGTGAATTGAAAATATCACCAAATAATTTGGTAGAATTAGTAATTCAGCGAAAATTATTTGATTCTTGTTTTCTAGCCAATCAAATTTGACAAAGTTTAATGGCCGCACCGCTTTGTGTGGTAACAGCGGAAGTCAAACAAAATAACAGAAAATGCTTTATCTAGAAGACTATTTAGAACGTAAGTATTTTAATACTATAAAAGAAGTCGAAACAATTAACACCAATTAAATAATAAGTACATATAACTTTCAAAGACTTTAACGTTTCATTTCGTTTGAATTTATTAAAACACCACACATCTACGACATAAACCGCAAAATTCTACTTTCACTTTTAGTTTTCTGCTTGTTTGGATACTTAAAAATAATTATTTTTTTGTATGTTGATATTTTTATTTTGCTTAAGACTTATGAGACTTCAATTATAATCTTATGTAATTACTTTCCGATTATAGGTTTTACTTAAAAGCGTTATTGTTCTAAAAATAACTTCAAATAGAATTAATAAATGCTGGTTCAATTTTAAATTAAAAAAGTATTGCAAACTAAAGGAGAATTTATTTAAGAAATTTAAGGCTACCAATTTAGAAAGGATACACAAAAAATACTTAAAAATTAAACACCTGACACAGAAACTTAGCCGTAACCTCCAAAATAATTATATAAACAATGTGATAACTAAAGATAACAATAAAAACTTATGGTCCTTTATCAAATCTAAAAAAATGGAGCCTTCAGGTATAGCCACACTAAAAGGCTCAAATAATAAAACCTATAATGATAATGAAACTAAAGCTAATATCCTTAACAAATATTTTGCATCATCATTTTCTGCCTCAGGCGACAAGGAAATTTCAATAAATTTAAATAAATTGGAAGAAATAGGTAACATAACTGTAGATGAGATAGGTATACATTCACTCCTAAAAAACTTAAAAATAAACAAAGCTACTGGCCCAGATGAATTACCTGCCAAGTTATTAAAAGAATTTAAGCAATGAACTGTCCCCAATCCTTGTAGTTCTTTTTCAAGCCTCTCTAAACCAGGGTAAAGTGCCCCAGGATTGGAAATTAGCCAATGTAACGCCACTCTTTAAGAAAGGTGATAAGTCCGACCCTGGTAATTACAGACCTGTATCACTTACTAGTATCACATGTAAATTACTGGAACACATAATATATAGCAGAATAGTTAACCACCTTGACAAATATAATGCCCTATGCCCACACCAACATGGCTTTAGAAAGAACAGATCATGTGAAACACAATTGATAGGCCTAATAGATGATCTATCAAAAGGCTTAGATAATAATGATCAAATAGATACAATATTACTAGACTTCTCAAAAGCATTCGACAAAGTTCACCACCTTAGTTTACTCAAAAAACTTAAATACTTTGGAATCTCAGGTCCCTTACATCACTGGATCCAAGATTTCCTATTGGGTAGGGAGCAAACTGTAATAATTAATGGNAAGGTTAACTCAGGAGTTCCACAAGGAACTGTCCTAGGTCCCTTACTATTTTTAATTTATATAAATGACTTACCCAACAATATCTCAACAGGAACTAAAGTTAGGTTATTTGCTGATGATTGTATAATCTATAGAACAATCAAGTCAGAACAAGATAGCAAAATTTTACAAAAAGACTTAGATGAATTAATAAAATGGGAAACTAACTGGAGTATGTCCTTCCACCCAGAAAAATGTCAACTGCTAAGAGTAACAAAGAAAAAGAAACAAATAAATTCAAAATATTTCATTCATGGAAAAGAACTAACCCAAACTAAAGATGCGAAATACTTAGGAGTCATAATAAATGAGAAACTATCTTGGAATCCCCGTGTCAATGAAGTTATTAAAAAATCAACCAAAACCTTAGGCTTTATAAAAAGAAACTTTTACAAATGTAACAAAGATATAAAACTAAAATGCTACCTCACCCTGGTGAGACCTATACTAGAATATGCATCTTCTGTATGGGACCCATCCACCAAAGAAAATATTGATAAGTTAGAACAAATCCAAAAAAGAGCTGCCAGATTCATTACTGGAGAATATTCAAAACTGACAAGAGTAACACTGTTAGTTAAATCATTAAACCTTGAAACACTAGAGGATAGAAGAACCAAGAGTATATTAGTAATTATACATAAAGCAATTAATTCTAATTTAGAAATACAACACAAATATAACCAAATACAACCCTCAAATAGACATAAAGTTAAAAACACCTTTCTTATTCCATATGCAAGAACAAACACATACAAGTTTTCTTTCTTTCCGTCCGGTATTCGGGCGTGGAATGGGTTGCCTGAGGAAACCAGGAAAGCCACCACTTTATCATCTTTTAAAACTCTAGTAAGAATACAGGACTAAACACAAACCATAGAAATACATAGGACGCAATAATCTTCTGTACAGAAGGAGCGTCTGTAACATATAAGATAAGATAAGATAAATTTTATTTGTATATTCAATATTATTATATTCATTATATTTATATTCAGTTACAGAGTATTGAGTATAATTAAATTTTTTTAAATACATAGACTGAATTAAATTAAGTAAGACTTTTTATTACTAAACTGAAAAAGGGAATGATTCTTTGACAATTTGAGTTGACACGCTCAACATGGGGATTACTTGACTTTTGCTTGAAAGTATTCCTAACTTTAGTGCAAACAAAAAAGTTCAGCCCACCCCATGCCCCTGTTTTTACTGTGAATGCCCCTGCCCCTTGTGCTCCTGAGCCTTAAACCATGGCATATATTCAGTGGCGGCGTTAGGTCAGCGCGGGGCCTAGTGCCAGCAATGACCCCGCGGGGCCTAGTGCCAGCAATGACCCCGCGGGCCAGAGTACTAGTAAAGATCGCTAAGCACCAGTATGCTATGGGAATTAAAAATATGAAATATCTTGATTATTGTGTAATTTTAATACCGCGTGTCACCTTTTTATTAAATTATTACAAGTTCATTATTTTCTCTGGTCTATAAACAACGGTTCTTTGGTTCTACATGTATAGGCTATTAACCAGGACGAGACATGTTCAGGGCCGAAACGCGGGGCCTACCTAAGCGCGGGGCCTGGGGCAGTTGCCACCCTCAAACGCCGCTTCTGCATATATTATGTCCATTTTTATGTATCCATTTCTTAGCTAATTAACAAAAGACTAGAGACTTGGTTTTCATTGAAAAAAATAATCCCCATACTTATTCATATCTTATTTATAATGAGCCCACAATCCATTGGTTGATTATTCTGGTTCTTTTGTATTCTGAGAAGTTAAGTGCTTGTGATGTATCTGTGAAGAGGATAGATCATTGGTTTCAAAGTCCACTTGTCAAGGGACCGGAGGGCAAGATGTAGTAAAGAAAAATGAATAAAGTGACACTGCCTATCAGTTCACGACGTCATTGTTTTATAGAAGAGCGAGTTTTTATTTGATGCTCTAGCAGTGGGGCAGCCCCTTTTTTATCTTAAAAATACAGAGATCCTCGTATGCATCATCGTTTTTCTAGTTGTGACCACCTGATAAGGAATTGGCACAGTCAAATATTAATTCACTTAGGTCAGTGATGGCAAACGTTTTTTGGGAGTGCGTGCCAAATTTCAACCAAAACCCACTTATTTGTACATAGTCACGTGCCAGCTGATTTGGCTCAGCATGCCGAATGTGGCACATATGCAATAGGTTCAATGTCAATTTTACAAAATAATGTAAAATCACTTTCTATTATGTTTAAGCATATCTCAGTCAATGTTTTAGTTTTTTAAAGATAATTTGGTTTATGCCTGTCACATAATCTTAAAGAAAGTATTTTACAAATATTAGTTTTTTGCTTTAACCACCCAAAGCTAATAAAGCAACTTATCAATAGATGCTACCTTACTATATGCAAGTTCATAAGGATGTTTGAAAAGAAATATATTTCTTAAATACTTCTACTAAAATGATAATTTCAAATCTATTTTCATTTCAGTTATTGAAAATCTTCCTATGGAAATGAGGGAAAAATTGACAGAAATGAGAGAAATGGATTTACAAGTTTCCAGTAAGTGTTTTTCCATTAGCATTGTGCTTGTCATATTTATAAATAATTTCTTTACAAAATTATTTTGTGGTTAGATTTGATTTGAAAGCAATCTAATGTTTAAAATGCCGAAAGTATATTAAAAATACATCATTTTATTATAAAAATTATCACCTATTAAATTATATATTTTCGTAACTTGAATAGTCTCAATTAGTTTTTAGTGTGCTCAGTTAACATTGCAAATATTCATTCCAACATATTTATTACCCAATTTTATATGATAATTCCTTTGAAACTGCTATTAACAAATTGAAAAGTAAAAGTAAGTATAATGATTATGTACTTATGTAACTTTTTTTTAGGTTCTTAGGAAGGTGAAAAAATGCTATTAAAAATTATTATGGTATAGTGTGTGTATTTTTCTCAAACAGATACGCTAGATACTCTTGATGAAAATGTGAAAACTTTCTTTAAGAAATGCCAACAGCCGAATAGTAAAAAAGAATGGCGAGAAGAACAGTTTAAAAAAATTAAAGAGGTTTGTTTTTACAGAATACTTGTTAATATATATTGTGCGCCAATATGTTTTTGCAGAAATTTACTTTTAAAAATATGAAGTTAAATGGTTGTGACAGGGAGTTTAAATGAGTTTTGTAATTTTTCATGTGCACACATTTTTTTTTCAGGAATATTATAAAGCCTTAGAAGATACAGATGAAAAGGTTCAGCTAGCAAACCATATATATGAGCTGGTAACTAAATTTTATGGCTTGAAACAATTTAGATCTAAAAATAGTCACGAGTACTTTCCTTTTATTACTTATTGTTTTCTTACAGTGATTAAAAGTGTTCAAGTGTTTGCTCATAGTTCTTATGTTTTAAATTGATTCATATATTCCCCACTTACAGGTAGATAGACATTCAAGAAGATTAGACCAGGAATTATCCAAATTTAAAATGGAATTGGAGGCTGATAATGCGGGGATTACAGAAGTATTAGAGAAAAGTATGTACTGTTTATGTTCATTATGGTTTGACAGTGACTTGATTACAAAGAGGTGAATGACTTAAAGGCTCTTAACAGCCTGTGAAATAGTTTTTATAAAAAAAATAAGTTGAAGGGACTTGTTTAATTCTTATATTTTAGTTTGACACCAGCAAAGCTAAGATTATGAAAAGGTGTATGAATGAAAATTCATAGAAGTAATGTTTTAGATAAAGAATTAAAGAATCATATATCTATAATTTTCTAAAAATTACTTTGATGTTTGGAAATAATTGACATTTTCCATCCACTTATTGAAGTTATTCTATGCACTTAAAATATAATAATAAAAGGGAGGTAATCCTTCTGTCGTTAGTGAAATGGAAACTGAATTTTTCTTCTTATTTTAAATACATTGCTAGTAAATCTTTAGTTCTGTTTTTTCTTTGAAATTCATTAACATCTATTTCCATTTTCGCAAGTAGGCCATATGATATTGTGGTTGAGTTATTGAAAGGGATACAAAGATGTGATAAATGAAAACCCTTTAACGTTAATACTTATTGTATGGCCACAAACTTGTCTGATTGTTATAATTTCATCTCCAGGATCATTAGAGCTTGACAAGCCACTTCCTAACTTCACAAATCATAAATCTGAAAGTAAGATGGGATTATTGTTAGCTCTTTATCTTTTAGAACTGTCAACATGAACACATTGGTAAAAATGTCCAATGTATCTTACTGGGATACAACATTATATAAATTATCAATTTATTATTATTATTATTATAATTATTTAAGTTTTTTGGTTATCTGTGTATAAATAAACCTTGTAATGACTTTGATTCCAGAGAGACGTCTAACACACACACAGTCTTCAGTCACAAACCACACAGAAAAACGACCAGCAACAGATGTCCTATCTTCACTAGCCAATGATGTGGTGAGAGAATCTCTGGGTCCACGGAGGCCAAGTTCATCTTCTAGTTCACCAGCCATGACCATGTTCAGTTCAGGTTCAGGAGCTGGAATATCATACACATTTGGAAATATAGGGGCAGGCAACCCAGCAATAGCTGCAGCAGCTTCACAAGCTATAGCAGCCACACAGCAGGTTGGTATAAGTTATTTAGCATCATGACATGACTCATTCTGAATAAAACTGGAATATATGCAACCAAGGTACTGTGGTTCTCAACTTTTATTAGTTAATACATGACTACAACATCAACTTGGCTGTTTATATTCCAATGTATTCATGAGTCCTCTGGAATTAGGGGTCAATTTTAAATGTAATGAGACAATTTGACTCAAGTTTGTGAGTCTTTTTTTCTTCTTTTTGCTGTGAAATAATCAAACATGTTTAAACTTCTTTTTTCAATTAGTTTATAAATTATGATAGTTTAATTTGAAATGTAGACTTATTAGTCAAAGTAAAAATTTTGTGTCTTATGTTTCCAGTTAGCTCAAGGTCGGCGAACATCCAGTATGAAAGCTAGTTATGACTTAATGACCAAAAATCCACAGAAAGAAATTAACGTGCCCCAGTCAGCATCAGCTCCATCAACCCCTGAACCCAGATCACAGCGCACAAAAAAGTCAGTTGAAATTTAGGAGACATGGTTTAATATTGCTACTAAAATCTAAATATAATTATTAATCATGTGTTCACTTTCTAGTCTCTCAGTACAGAAATTTATAGGGCTGTTATCGATTAAATTAAATTTAATCGTTAACTTTTGAAAAATTACCGATTAATTAATCGATAATTTTGTTAAAGCTAAAAATAAAAATTATGATCACTAGACTGAAAATTTCAAGGGAAGTAATAAAAACAGGCCATTGAATTTTGTTTATTTAGTTATTTTTAAAACATAGTTACCAATTAAAAAAAAAAGAGTTGAATAACGTATTGAAGTTTATGCTCTCGGATGAAATTTTCAAATGAATTTTAAAAATATAGAAATAATATAGCTGTTTAGAATTTGTTTGATGATTAACAAAAACATAAAGATCAAATTTTTATCCCAAGTTATGATTTTTTTTTTCTAAGACATTATGATCACCTTTTTCACTGTTGTTTTCTTTCACGTTATGTGCCCTTTTATGGCATTTTTTAAATTGCCTATAACTTATGTATTTAATTTGATTTAAATTTTAAAAAATTATATCGATAAGATATGTATTTAAATATAAGTAGTTCAATATAATTTCAATGAATTTTAATTTTGTTATCGTTCATTAATTAAAAACAATGTTTTTTTAAATTTTATTGACCTTATAAAACAGGTTATTTAAAAGTTTACACTTACAAAAGCTCCTTTTTAAATGGAGACATTTGTACGTAAAAAAAAACAAAACAAACTATTATTAATAATTAAAATAAATTGAGAAAATCTTTTAAAACATTCTCTTTAATTTTAATAGCTATTTTATCGATTAAAATAATTTTAATCGATAAAGAAAATTACCAATTAATCGGGAAATTAATCGGTAATTTTCGCAGCTCTAGCTTATCTCCTCATCTTACTCAGCCATTTTGTGTGTTGTGTAACAAGCTTTTCCACTAAATCCTTTGTCTAGTCATGCTTAAATTTTATTTAATCAATATCACATTAACAAACTTTCCAGACAAACAACCAAAGCTGCAGCTTTAGCAGCCCAACAACAGCAACATACAACAACCGAAGCAAACGCTTCTCAACCGTCAACACCACAAGTTACTGCCACAGAAGCTGAAGACGTGCCGGTAGAGGACTGGGTGGCAGATCCCAATGAGCCTAGATACTGTCTGTGCAATCAGGTGTCTTATGGTGAAATGGTTGGATGTGATAATAATGATGTAAGTCTTATGAGCCTAGATACTGTCTGTGCAATCAGGTGGCTTATGGGGAAATGGTTGGATGTGATATGTTAGCATTGTTACAATGTACATCATAAGGGGTTCATCTTTATACAGGATCCCATTTATTAAAATACAAATATGTTCCAAACAAGGTTTCTGTTCCTTAAATTTAGACAGTCCTTTTGCAGAAAAACAGACTGTGTAGGAGTTGGTTTATATCAATAAATTTAAATCATTCATACTAATAATTTGTATTGCTTTAATTAATTTTAATATCTATTCAGATCAAATTGACCTTATTACAACTTCCCATTGATTAACTCTTACTGCGTCAAAGCGCCGATTCCTTCAAGGGCATACACCACCAACGAGAGACCTCAAGGCATCTCTCTCCTGGGCCAGTTTCTCCAGGATCTTCCATTCATGGCCAATCCTCTTGATGTCTGCCTTTAATTCTCGGCGCCAAGTTTTTCTTGGTCAGCCTCTTTTCCGTTTACCTTGTGGGTTCCATTTTAGGGCTTGCCTTGTTGTATTAGAAGCAGGTTTTCTTAATGTATGACCAATCCACCTCCACCGCTTTTGAAGAATCTCTTCCTCAATGGGCTTCTGTTTTGTCCGCTGCCACAGTTCCCGGTTGCTGACTTTGTCCAGCCAGTGAATTCTGAGAATCGTTCATAGACAGTTGTTGATAAATGACTGAATTCTGGTCAGGTTTACGGCTGTTGTTCTCCACATCTCGGCTCCATATAGCAGCACAGGTTTCACTGTAGCGTTAAAAATCCTTACTTTTAACTTGCTGCTTAAGTTCTTGGGAACCCAAACATTCTTGAGTTTTTGGAAAGCTGCTCTTGCTTTAATGATCTTTATTTTGACATTAGTATCTGTACCACCTTGTTTATTTACCACGCTGCCAAGGTAAACAAAACTGTCCACCACTTCAAGGGCTTCTCCTTCAAGTATGATGGGTGTTGTACCAGTGGCATTAACTTTGAGGACTTTACTCTTGCCTTTGTTTATGTTGAAACCTATGCTAGCTGAAGTGGCTGCGATAATATTTGTTTTCTCCTGCATCTGTTGTTTGGTATGTGCAAGAAGAGCAAGTTCATCAGCAAAGTGAAGATCATCAAGTTGATCCCACGAAGTCCATTGGATGCCATTCCTTTTCTGCTGTGTAGATGTTTTCATCACCCAGCCAATGGCTAACAGAAACAGGGAGGGTGACAGCAAGCAACCTTGTCTCACACGGAAAGCATCTGTCACCTGCTGACCATGGACAACTCGGCCATTTATCCCTTCGTACATGTTTCTGATTATTTCAGTAGTCTTCTGTGGCACCCCATAATGCCTTGGCAATCTCCACAGGGTTTGTCTGTCCACACTGTTGAAGGCTTTTTCATAGTCAACAAAGTTGACCTACAGCGGCAAATTCCACTCTAGTGACTGCTCTAGAATAATGCGCAGTATTGCTATCTGGTTAGTGCAGGATTTGTTGGTGCGAAACCCAGCTTGTTGGTCCGTAGCACAGGGTCTACAGCGTTTTTCATCCTTTTAAGTGGTACGTGGTTGAAAACCTTCATGGGATGGACAGCAGAAGTTTAAATCCTTCTTCCAATGGAAGGAGGTTGCTCTTCTTCCCATATCTTCATTAACAGAATGTGTAGCATTTCAACACTGGTTTTCGAGTCAGTGCCTCTGCTGGGATGCCATCAGGTCCTCCAACCTTTCTGTTTCTGAGTTATTTAATGGCCCTGCTAATCTCTTCTTTGGTGACCTTAATACAGTCAACTAGCAGGTCATTATCAGCTGGTTGAATATCTGGTGCCTTCAGAACAATTTTAATAAAATTAATAACTTTGAAATGTATTTTATCATCTTAAAAATTTTTGAATTTTCATTTTAAAAATTAATTATTCATCCTACTTTTAGCGGGATAAAAAATAAATTCTGAGAAAAGTGTGCAGAATTGTCTTTTTTTTTTTCTTCAATTATTAGTACTACTAAAAAGTCAAAAATAAAATTACTTTAAAAAATTTTAAAAGCATAGATTTTATGAGAAGTGCACTATAAAGTTAAAAATATTTTTTTCAGCAATATTTGAAAAAAATTCTAGGAGACTATAAAATTGTGGGAGTTAGATTTCAGGAAACACTAAATAGTTTTTAATTTCAAGAAATTATTTGCCACCGATAGCAATATGTTTGAAACGTTTACTTTATTTTTAACTTTTAATTGGTATTCTCCAATAAAAACAATGATATTAATGTGTAAATTTTTAATTAGCTCTAATTTATTAGTTTTGCTTTTTTACATTATGGAAGATCATCAACTTTGGCTTTATTTAATTATTAATTTGATTTGCCCACAGTGTCCTATAGAGTGGTTTCATTACGGATGTGTTGGTTTATCTCAAGCTCCAAAAGGGAAATGGTATTGTCCTCAGTGCACAGCAGCGATGAAGAGAAGAGGACGACGATGACAAGTGTTTTTGTGTGAATGGGAATATAAGTGGAGCCTGGTGATAAAATGTAAATAATTTGGCTGGTGTATAAGGAATTCTTAGTCATGTCTTAAATGAGTGCTAGGAGGCTAACATAAACATTGAGTATTTGACTCTCCACATTTGTAACAGTCATTAACTTTAGTCATATTCATTTTACTCCGGTTAAGGAGTTTTGTAGCATGGGATCGTTAGTTAAAAAATAAAGGCATATTTTATTAACTTTTTATAATGACACCAATAGGCTTGTTGATTATTTATATAATATTACTGATTCAGAGTATCTTAAGTGAAAATACAATTTGTAAAGATATGTTAAAGCTTTGTTTATAAGTTTAATAATTTACAAACATTTTATCAACTCTACATAAAATTGTCTGCTTTATGAGCCTTAGAGTATCTTCTCCCATTATTTATTGATAATTCAATAGAGATCAAATATTTTTATGAGATTCATCTAATTAAAGGGACTGACATGTTGTGCTGTTGATGGTAATCGAAGAGATTTAATATTTATTTGATTTTAGGACCTACATCTGATTCTTAAATGATTATCATAACAAATATGAAGGAAATATTCATTATCTCTTATCTGAATATGAATAATGTTTTGTACTATTACTTTGAGTATTTCTTACAACATTATCATACTTTGTCTATGTAATTTCCTTTCATTTTTAATTGAAATTGGTTTACCCTAAAGTAATGGAGTTTCATAATCTGTAGCCTATCCAATCTAATATAAAATTGTTTTGCATGCTTACTGATAAAATTCAAGAAAATTTATAAATATAAATTTTTTTTTTTCATTTTCTGAAATAGCTAATTCATTAAAACACTGAATATGTTTTTTTAATGCGATAATAAATTAATCACCTCTATATGTTGATATTGTTGGCAAATAGACAGTGCAGTTCACATGTGATTTGTGTCCCTTGTATATTAAATCTGGCATGGATGTTGTAATAATTATATTTTTGGTTCATGTGTCATGGTTATTTGTATGATTTCCTCCTAAAAGTTGAAACTCTACCATTTAATCAGTTATTATCAATTTTTTAATCCCTAATATTGTGAAATGACAGCCATTGATACATGCTCAACAGACTTAGTGCCTCTCATATTCTTAAAATTGTTTAACAATAGTTCTGCAAAAATTTCAGGAATACTTTTGACTTATTTCTTCAATTCCAAAATATAGGCTCAATACACTTAAAGGCATATTGATTTTAAAGATTCTTTATTACAACCTTGGAATAAAATATGTAATAACATATTGAAAATATCTGTTAAATATTATGTCTAATAAAGCGCATTTAGACTGAAGCAAGGAATATTGAATAACTTTTAGAAATCTTTTTCTTTTTAAGCATGTAAACATTTTTTTGAAAAATGTTGTTTAACAGTTACAAATTTTTTAAAGAAATATTTGTTTACTGTCGTATTGATTAATTTACGCAAATGAAACTTATGAAGTTGAAACATTGAAATTAACTGCCTGAATAGTTTCAAAAGAACATTTGTTACACCATGAATTTTATTAAGCTAATATTGTTAAATTGGTAGATGTTTATCAGGTACATACATTTTGTCAGAAGGCTGGAGTGGTGGACTTAATTAAGACTATTGCTTTAAGAAGCCATGACTTGTCCTGGCTTAATGACTCAGCTCAACACTTTTAAACAAAGACGATGAGAATAGCTTCAATGATGCCAGTCGCAAACAATTTTGTCAAATTTTGTTTTGTGACGGAAATTAAAATTTTTAAATCCTATTTAAAATTAGCGATAACATAGAATTTAAATTTAAAATATATAAATACTTAGTTCTTTTCTTACAAGCTTGTGATTTTTGTTTTGTCTTTTAACACAGCTAATATTCATTCCGAAATATTTATTACCCTATTTAAAATGAGAATTGATAAGAAGCTAGTATTACCTAATTTTAAGTAAATAATGCTTTTGTAACCCTTTTTTCTGGTCTTGAGAAAACGAAGAATTTATAAAATTGTGATTAGTTTAAGTTAATGTGGGAAATAAACTGATAATTTAATCAACAGTGATTAGCTCATGATTGTTACCTGATGTGCAAGCAGATGTGTGTGTGTGTGTGTGTATATATATAGATATATATACACAAGACTTATTTGACTTAGGATTGGTTAAATATTGTTTATTCAGTCTGTATGTATATAATTAATTGTCTTCTGCTGTTGATATTCATTTCAGATTATTTTTAGAATTTGTCGTGATTAATAAATAACATGTACTAGAAGATACTCTTAAAATCCTTTTTTTATTCTTGGTTTGTTTTGTTTGTTTGTTTTTTTTTGTGTGTGTTAAAATTCTACATTCATTTTTTTTATATCTTCCTGATGCAATATTGAGCAGAAAGTTTGACACTTTACTAACCCCAAATGACAAAAAAAACTTTCTATATCTTCAGTCTCCATAATTAGAAAACATATAGAACACATTTAAAAACTTGATGGCTGTATATGCTTGAGCCAATTGCCCAGTCTGGTATTAAGGTGTTACCATTCAAGGAAAGGCTTGGCTGTGACAAGTACAACTAGGTGATGGGTGTTACCATTCAAGGAAAGGCTTAGCTGTGACAAGTACAACTAGGTGATGGGTGTTACCATTCAATGGGTGTTACTGCTCAATGCGTGTTACCATTCAATGGGTGTTGCCATTCAATGGGTGTTACCATTCAAAGGGTGTTACCATTCAATGGGTGTTACCATTCAATGGGTGTTACTGCTCAATGGGTGTTGCCATTCAATGGGTGTTACCATTCAAAGGGTGTTGCCATTCAAAGGGTGTTACCATTCAATGGGTGTTACCGTTCAATGGGTGTTACCATTCAATGGGTGTTACTACTCAATGTGTGTTACCATTCAATGAGTGTTGCCATTCAAACGGTGGCACCATGAGAGATTAGCTGTGACAAGCGCTATACAACCAGGCTATGGATGTTACCATTAAAATAGAGGTTAGCTGTGAAGAGCACTGTTCAGCCACGCCAACAAGAACCCAGGGTTCCTACAGCTAGATCTCAGGATAGGCAACTATAATGTAAAAGAAAAACCATAAAAGTCTTCTTTAGGTTGCTTTTAGATTGATGCATCTACAGTTAGGGTGCCGTGAGCAGCTAAAGGAAGTCCTCAAATGTTGGCAGCATGCTAGAAACACTCGGTCGGTCATCACTGGAAGGACAACAATGATCCAGGCTCTCGATGTTATTCAAGATAAAAAAAACTGCTCCAGGAGATAACACTTACACCCCCCCCCAAACTTCCTCTTGACATAAACTAAGCTGTTTTGATTACAAGGACATATTGCAGGAGTTGCTCGTGTTTTACAGGGACTACTAGTCAGTGAATTTAAAGTTCTTAAAACGCAATGCTCACGCGAAAACAGTCTGTGCAGAAATTATTTTCAATATTAAAATAATAATAATAGTATTTCATTTAACTTAAGTCTAAATAATTTTGGTGTATTTAGTGCTTGTCTCCAGCTCTGTGGTTTTTGTTCTTTGCTAAATTCGTTTAAAGAAAATTTAACTCATCATCTGTCGCGGATAATTCTTTTTTTTTTTAAATGTTTGGTTGTTGTTTTTTTAATCACTACAAATGGATAAATGCTGCATGGTGGGTTAAAAAAAAAAACCCAACAAAACACTGCATGGTATTTAAAGTAATTCAAAGCAAGGCTAGAAGTCAAATGTCTTTGAGAAATTTTAAAAATGAGAATTAAGATTCAGGCTAGTATAAGTGAATTTGTATTTAAAATTTCGTGTTCAAATATTAATGCTTTCTTAGTTGACTTAAAATCAAGATATAAATATGTTCATGTGCTCAAGTCCCAGTATTGCTCCAACTACAGAGGAATAACGCTGCTGTCTATTTCAAGAAAGGTTTTCAACCGTAACTAAACAGAATGAAAAATGACGTAGACCTTCTGCTGCGTGACCATCAAGTTGGTTTTCGCACCAACAGACCCTGCACGGACCAGATAGCGACACTGCGCATCATTCTGGAGCTGTCACTATAGTGGAGTTTGCCTCTTAATGTCAACTATGAAAAAGCCTTCCACAGTGTGGACAGGCAAATATTGTGGAGATTGCTTAGACACTATGAGGTGCCGCAGAAGATTACGGATATAATCAGAAACACGTGTAAGCTAACGTTTATAGAGGCGGCGGGTTTCGGGAAATCGCACGCGCGAGTCGACCCGCGTGGACTCGCGCGAGGAATGTTTCTATTTTTGCTTTTCAGGTGTTCATAGAGGACGCGGGTGTCTCGAGGCGACAAATTTGCCGACTGGCGCGGGTAATTACCAGAACTAGTTCTTGTTCCGCGTTGCCGCGCCGGAAAGCATAGAAGGAAATCAGCAAACTTTGACAGAAAAATTAAATGTAGTATTAAAAAAAAAAGGCTCAAGTTATATATCATTTTAAAGGGCTTGCTAAGACCTTTTCAAAAACACTTGATTTGTCTTTCTATATGTTATAGAAGTGGAGTTATGAATTTTTTTGTCAATTTTTTTTGCCCCTTATCGACCTATAACTTATTATATAGGTTATAGCCTATAACTATAACCTATATATTTTATTCTAAAACTTGTCTCCAAATTTCAAAACTCTGCACCCTTTCCCTCACAACTTATTTAATTTTAGAGATATGGGTAAGAAAATTTCAGGAAACATTTACAATCCATATACAAAACAATTAATAAGAAATGTTTAAAAGAAATCAAGATTTTGAAATTTTAAATAAATATATATGAAGAGATGTTGTAAAAAAATCATATTGAATAATTTTTAAAAATACAAATCCGTTAAAACTTGTGCATGCTTGTATTTTAATTGAATGCTTGGTACAATTAAACCAATAACTGCATTTAAATGTTTAAAGGGTAAGTATTTGACTTTAAAAATAAATTTAAAACAAATTATTACAAATTATTTGTTAAAATATACCCCATCGACGAGGTCTGATTACTAAATTATGAAATTAAAATTAAATTCAACAAGTAGCCTATTTGTCAATGAAAATGTCAGTACCTCATTTAAAGATAATAAAAGAACATTTTTCTGAGTGAATATGTATTCAAAATTTTAAACATATAATTCATAAGCTTTGTAATTGTCTTTGTCATCTATTTGTCAATGGAAGAAATTTCAAGTTTTGTGATTGATTTTGAATTTTATTATCTCTTATATTTAGAATCGATACCCATAATTATCTTTGTTTTCTTATTTAATTTTAATTATTGAAAATTAATTTTATTTTGATTGATTTGTAAAAACATATTTTATGTTATTTGTCTTTGTCAATATCTTTGTAAAAAAGATAAAAGATGATGGTGAGTGATAATTTAAAAATATGTATTATGATAATAATAATATTATATTTCCCTACACAATCCAGTAAATCTAAAATAAAAAGATTTTAATGTCTTTAATTTATCATTATTAATTACAAGGTTATTACTTATTTACACGTAGTATTAGACAAAAGACAAGACTATTATTAATAGTATTCTTAACTTAAACTAATAGTTTATAGTTATAGTATTTGAATGTGATAGTAATATCGTATAGTATAGTTACAACTATAGACTATAACTGAATAACTTTAAGTATATTATAGTAATAGTACATGTATAGTATAATTAAAAATATAAAATTAATTAGTACTATATTACTAGTCCACAACCAGATAAAATCTAAGAAAAATGTAACAAAATTAGTGAATTACTGGCATCTTTCTATAACTTATTTAGTTCTGCCCAAATAACAATAAAAAGTCATCAATAACAGAAGCCATTTTTTTCTGTTTGCTATTGCAAGGAGAGACTGGATTGCACGTGAATTGTTGTTGGCTCGCCTGGCTTTTTCCCGCTTTTACTATAAACACCAACCACGCGAGGGATTAGGCGCGGTTTTCTGGCGCGAGTAACCAGCTCGCGGCAACCCGCCTACCCGCCGCCTCTATAAACGTACCCTAAAGGAATGAACTTATAGTCAGCATACAAAAATAAATTTAAAAAAAAAAAGGAATGGTATTCAATGATCCTTTTGACATCAACATGATAATCTTGACTTTGCTGATGATCTTATCTTATCTGTTACATACGCTCCTTCTATACAGAAGATTACTGTGTCCTACGCTTATCCATGGTTTGCGTTTAGTCATGCATACTTATTAGAGTTTTAAATGTTGATAAAGTGTTGACTTTCCTGGTTTCTTCAAGCAACCCATTACAGGCCCGATTTCCGGACGGAAAGAAAGAAAAATTGTATGTGTTAGTTCTTGCATACGGATTAAGAAATGTGTTTCTATCCTTATGTCTATCTGAGTGTTGTATCAAGTTATCTTTGTGTTGTATTTCTAAATTAGAATTAATTGCTTATTATGTATTATTACTAATTTACTCTTAGTTCTTCTATCCTCTAGTGTTTCTTGCCCCTTCTTGCACATACCCAACAACAGATACAGGAGATAACAGACGATGCAGCTACTTCTGCAAGCATGGGTTTTGGGGTTTCAATATACACAAAGAAAAGAGTAAAGTCCTCAAGGTTAATGCCACCAGTACATTGCATGAAGGGGAAGCACTCAAGGAAGTGCACAGTTTTGTTTAACTTGTCAGCAAAAGACGCTGATGGATTGGGGAGGCAAGAGCAGCCTTCGAACAACTCAAGAATGTATAGGTCTCCAGTAACCTAAGCACAAAACTAAAAGAAAGGATCTTCAACGCCTGTGCTGCTATATAGAGCCGAGACGTAAAGAACAGCGGCCGTAAACCTGACTATAATTCAGTCCTTTATCACCAACTGTCTAATAAGGATTCTCAGAATTCACTGGCAGCGGTCAAAGTAGAAGCCAGTTGAGGAGGAGATTCTCCTGAAACGGTGGAGGTGATTGGTCTTACACTAAGATATTAAGAAAACCTGCTTCCAATGCAGGGCAATGATGCTGAATCATTGTGGGCATAGAAAATTTGCTAGAATCCGCTACTTTTGGGTTAACAGTAATGTTAACATAAACTTTTATAAATTGACTGACGGGCGAAAGAGGTCGGCGAACAGGGGTAAATTACCTCATCTGGGGTCAAAAGGGAATTTTTGGGGGTAATGCAAACTCATTTGAGACGTATAACATCCACTACACACCACTAGATATACTCAAATACGTCATGTGTAGCCTACGTGTACGTTTGGAACATATGCCCACTATTGAACCGGTTCCTTCGAGAAAATGCATTTGTTAAATTTATCATCTATGTAGATTTCTTATTTACGTACTATACGAAGACACCTAAATCCAGCCTACTTTCATTTATATTGACACAAGTGACAATAATCTTAATCAACATGAGTTCAGAAGAAAGTTGTTTTGTGCTCCTATCGAATTGCGATGTCGAGAATTTGATGCATTCAATAAAGTTAATGAATACTTTTGACACATTTATCATTATATTTAGAATGGCCAGAGGCGTTTGACCAAAACCAATCGAAAAATTATATCAAATTTAAAACGTTTATAATTGTATTAAATAGATTCCCCTCCCCCGCCCCCACCCACCCCCAAATGAATATTCCGTGTCATTTTGACTTAAAATATCTACATATAATTCTATTCAGATCGTTTTTAGACACTTGTCCTGTTTGTAAAACTCTCCAGTTGCGGTTTCGGGGGGA
>MUZC01000036.1:543423-569083 GCA_002072015.1 Radix auricularia | reverse complement strand
AACATACATGATATAAAAACAAATTATTTCTATACCATAAGAAACCTTATCCAATGTACTTTCAGAAAATGTATACATGTTAGGGTCTCTGAGTTCATTTAGTATGGGATCTTGTCATTTTCAAAAAGCCAGTGAAAAAGGCTAATTTTGAAAATTTTGAAGGTTATGAAAGAAAAAAATTCACCAAAATTACAATTTTAAAAAAAATGCATATAATTATACATATTCTAAAAGAGTGTTGCTTCTAGTATCTGAAAATATTGGTTTTATGATAGTTTTAACAAGTTTTAAAGTATAAGAGTGGTTTGAATGCAGAAGATGAGTAGTAAAATTTTACTCACTCTGTGAAGGTCAAGGTCAGTGTCAACATACATGATATGAAAACAAATTATTTCTATACCATAAGAAACCTTATCCAATGCACTTTCAGAAAAGGTATACATGTTAGGGTCTCTGAGTTCATTTAGTATGGGATCTTGTCATTTTCAAAAAGCCAGTGAAAAAGGCTAAAATGGCAGGACGCTACAGAAAAATTCACTGGACAGTTCTAGGGTTAAAAAAAAAAGGCCTAATGTGGATCTATATGCTATGCCTACTTGGGTACTGCAACATTGTCAGGGAAAATATACTACACCATTCTTTTGACAAGTAGCATCGTGGTACAAAGTTTTGTTAATTTTTGTGTAAAATTTTTCAAAATGAATTTTGAATTTTACAAAATGGAATGTGTTAGGGTTAGGTTTAGAATTTTATATGTGAATTTAGGGTTAGGTTTAGAATTTTCTTTGTTGAATTTTTCAAAAGGGAAGGTTTTAGGTTAGGTTTAGTTGTAGTGATACAAACGTATCGGCTGTGAGTGCTATTTTTATCCTAATTTTTCACAGTTTTTACAAAATCAGCTGGTTGCTAAAATAGCCTAGATTAAAAAATCTCACTCCCCCCCCTTCCCATTTTTGCCATTTTTCAAAATCTGGGCGTTCCTACAAAAATCCAATGGAAAAGACGTAAACAAGGTAAGGGTTAGCCTGACCGGACGTAACAAAACAGTGAACGTTTCGGCAAAGAGCCTTTTTCAACGAACATACAATACACAAATAAAACAAAAATAAAAAATAAAATGAAGAAACTTAGCTGCGGTGAAATCCAAAGTATCCAAGAAAGGGTCAGGTTAACCCTTACCTTGTTTACGTCTTTTCCATTTAATTTTTTATAAGCCTGATTGCAGTCCTACCCCTCATTATGTTTACTACAAAAATCCACACATTTGAGATTCTCAACCCCACACCCCCTGAATAACCGCATCTTGCAATTCTTTACCAGCCACTTTTTTGTCACATGTCATAGTGACAAAAATTGCAGCTGGAAGTTACCTTACTTTGGCCTGTCTGGTATAACTATAATTTACCAGTATTGTTTATGTTACTCACAGAATTTTGTTCCTTCATTTCAATACATAGAATCCCCAATGTCACCACTTTTAGTGTTGTTATCCCACTGTATTTCCACATTATGGGGCATTACCTTATCGTAAGGATGTAAAATTCTCACTTTAACTTTAATTGTTATCAAATGCTATACTATTTTACAAATTTTCTGCATCAGTAACATCTTGTCCATTTTTTATTTCCACAGAAACTTACAGACTAAAACAGAACTGAAAAGTATTGCTGAATTTTTAAATGTCACTTTGGATTAACAAAAAAACAACAACATAATAAACTAAGATCAGGAAATTCCAAAAATCATTGTCTATCAATGACAAAACATACAGTAATGTTTACAATTTACACAATAAATCAAATTGATATTTAAATAAATCCCTCACACTCACAACACTCACCTGAAGCTGTAATTTAAAAAAAAAATTGACATTTATATCATGAGCCCAGGGTCATTTAAACAAATCAGGAAATTGCAAGTGGACAACCTTGGAAATGAAGACATTAAATTTATTAATTAATCATGAATAACTTTTAATTTGCACTAAAATAAATGCTTTTGTCATCTTTATATACCTGATATACAACAAAATGTTTAAATTTCTATATTACCTTTAAATTTGTATTGTCAATTTGTTTTATTATGGTATAAAAATGGAGAATTTGAAATATTTTTTCAAATTTCACATAGATAAACTCAAAATTAGTGAAAGGATAATGTAAGAAATGTATATGAATATGTATTGAATTTTAGATGTGGAATTACTAAGTTTTAAATGAAGGAATATTTTAATCAAACTCTTAGATAAATCCACATATTAAGTCTACCTTAACGAAGGTTATATTACTTATATACTGCGATTGTTCCCTCCAAGGTTCCATCGTCAGTGTGCAGAATAACAAACTCGTGTTCAAAATTGCACATCATCCATTTTTGTGCTCTATGTTACATCCCACAAATACAGATTTATTATATTTTGCTTTTTGGTAATTCAAAACCAACCGCAGCATTGGTCAGTTCTGCACAGCTGTGCATCATATAGGAAACATTGGTTAACTGTTTCATTTAATTAAAATTTTTGGAAATGAAATATAAAATTTTGTTATCTTTTTGATAGTTTTAAATAGAATCATTAGCTTCCATCTTCTAATATCAGTAAGTAAAGATTAACATTTAGCTTGTAGATTGTTACTAAATTACATATTTAATATTTTTGACAGTTATTTTTTTATTTTGATATTGAAATTTGTTTGTGCTTATGAAAATAATTGTAAAGTATTTATGGTGAGATATTGTTATAAAGTGATAAATAGATCAACTTTGTTATAGTTATTGCAACTCCTTTGGACGAAAAACTGCATGTAAATTATGTTCTTTATTGTGACAAGGGACCATTTCTGTGACATTTGCTTACATAACACTATAAGTTTAAAAAAAATAATTTAACAAATACAATGTGAAGCTGTTGGTTTCGTAATAACATATAAGGTCTCATAATTTGTTTATATTCCATGATTGAGCATGTGATTGACATGTTCCTAGCTTCTTAATGTTATGGTTATACATAATCATCTCAACTTGTTTGTAAATTACTTCTAAAACTAAAGTGATATTTTATTATGAAAAATTGTATTTTATTATGGATGTCGGTAGACTTTTTCAATAATTTTATAAGTTACATTAAATTGAAGCAGTCCATCTTATAATTATGGTGAAACTTGATGAAACCTCCCAACAAAAAAGAAAAGGAATTTGTGAAGTGTGAGTAATTTGCCTGTTCAGTATGGTGTATATCAGACTTAGGATTGTGCAATATATTGAGTGTATGTTCTTTGACTAATCATCTAATAAAAATAATAACAGCACTTGATTTATTTGTTATGGGAGTATGTGTAAATGCTAAAACATAATAATTGTTTCCACTGTAAGTTAACAAATACATTTTATATAGTAATCAATATAAAAAATATTGATGCTATGTAAATCAAAGACTCTCCATGACAAACACATTTCATTTTCATTGAAGAATAAAAATTTAGTTAGTTGATCAAAACTGAAAATCAATTATTTTAATAGTATAGGAAATAAAGAAAAGTAAAAGTATGTTTAAGTATTTAAAGTGTGCCTTAGTGAATGCCGATTTCAAATTATATCTATAGAGAATATGCAGTGACTTTTATTTTCAGTATCTTTTCCTTGAAACTAATTTGATTTCACCTGACTCAAGTTGATTTCTGTTATTATCCCATCTAGAACATCATTCATTTATATTTTAGACTGAACCTGTGAACTGTTCCTTTTTGTGTCCTAATTAAAATTATGACATGTTGAAAATTTTATTAAAATTTTTAAGAGAATCCTCACAAATGTCCTGTTTCCGTTTTGTGTTGCAAGTACATTCTTTACCTTCTTGCTAATCTTATATTTCATTCTTAATTATTTCCAATATGAGAAAGCCAGAAAACGGTATAAATTAGAATTCTTTATTTTATGGGCAGATGTGGGTTGAGAAAAAGATAACAAAAAACATGGGGTGTTTACTGCTAAAACATAGTGCAGGATAAACAAACTCCCATGCTACTATTACTATTGAAACACTTAGCAATTGGATACAATACACAGGCCTTACATTTAAGGACTATGTCTATTTATAAATAATTTATAATATGATTAATTTGGGGATAAACTTGCTTGCTGATGTAGGCATCCAACAAGATAGTGAATTTAATTCAATGTGTACTATAAATTATAAACATTGTTAAAAATCAATATTTAAAAAATATTATATTGTATACTTTATGTTTAAGTATGTCCTATGATTATAAACATAAGATGTGTCAATTCCTAGTACCTACATTCCAAAAAAGTTATAATGAAATAGTCTTTTCAGGATTAATTTTTCAAGATATATTTTAACAATTAATATTAAAAGCAATTTAATTAATTGTGTACATGTAAAGATTAAGGGCAAAAAATTCAAAAAAATTTCATGCTGTACAATCACAAAGACATAGAATATGAAGCAAACAATCTTCAACAAAAAATCTTATTTATAGAAGACACTGCAGTATTCTGATATAACGCAAATTGTAACCCTTTGCTCATTTCATTAAAGTTAAATTGCTCAAGGAAACAAAGATCTGACCTTGCAAAACAATATTAGAATTAAAACCTAGGGCTTTGAAAATTTCAAATAATATGAATATTCTGAATATGAAGTAGATTTAAATGAATAATGTGATATCTTTAATATTATCTAATGTTACGAAAGTGTTTTTATTTTACTAGTATTACAAGTGATTTGTGTCTGATTAGTCAGAATACAAAGTTCAGAAGGTATAAATATTACAATTACTCAGCGTTGCCTTCTACTTCTATTCTTTTAAAAAATCATTAAAAGCAATTGATAAAACAGATACCTGGCACCTGTGCATCATGCCATATTTCACTAATGCATTTCAAAAATAAAGACAGATACATACAACTGCTAATACCCAAAATTGGTTCACGTTCTTGAAGTATTAACCCACCTCTATAAAAAATAATAGATTTAAAGAAAACTTGTACTGAAAGTTATACATTTTTACTTATACTTATTCATTCTGTGTGTGTGTTTTTTTTCTTGTTTGTTTTTTAAATTTCAATTGCCTGTAGAAAAATTCTAAAAACTGAAATGTTATGTTAGAATTTCTTCAGTATGATGCACAGGAAAGACATGTTTTTAAAGAGTAGAATATCATTAAATGTGCATAACTATTACCTGAATGCACTCAAAATTGTTGTGATATTGTCTCAGGATATAATACATGAAATATTGCACTTGATGTCACAAAAATTCGCTTTAAAAGGAATGACATAAATAAAAACTTTTCACCATCATTCAATTATAAAAATGTATGATCACTTCATAACAATGAAACAATAGGAGCATATGAAACAGATAAGATAGATAAATCAGAACTGACACTTAAAAACCACCTTATCTATTACAGATTGGCACACAAATATTTTCTGGTATATTTTTGGAAAAAGGTAAGTAACATGAAGTGTTTTTTTTTAAATCGAAAAACATGTCTATATGTATGGTTAGTATGAGATAGTCCACTTGTGCCTACATTGAAAGTAGAGGTGTACCATATTTCGGCCATTTTAAAAAATTTGGCTCTGGCTGAATTTCAAAATTTTGAATCTGGTACAACCCTAATTGCAAGCGATAGGTGGTTAATTAAATCTAAAGTTAAAGGCACTAACTTTCAAATTGTATTGGTTTAAAATTTTACAAAATATGTACTTTGAAAAAAAAAAACACCAGATAAAAAGGAAATTAAAAAAAAAATTCCTCTAATAGAGACGTGATTTCATGAATTTACAATTGATTTATACATACAATGTTCAATAAATATATGGTTTGAAAATATGTTTTATAGTTGAATAAATATTATTTAAAAAGAGGCTACATTTTTACGAAATATTTATATCAATAAATAAACCCTCTAATTAAATGAATTCTATTTTGGTATACATTATAATGATAGTGGCTTTGTAATTAATTAGTAATTCTAGTTTTTCATAAATAAATGAAGTATATTTGAAAAATATGCTAAAATCAATCAGAGTCATGACAAAATTAACATACTGGATACATTAAAACTGTTAAAGAAATGTTAACTAAACAACTAACCCCTATTTGAATTAGTTTTTAAGGCAGAATGCTAATTTTGTGTTTGTATGAATTTTTTTTTAAAATAGAAGTGAAAAGTCTTAAAATATTGAAATTAATATGTAAAAATGTCTATGGCCTCAGCTTAAAAAATGAGTACTTTGTCATTACGAGATGTAGTGTGGAGCTAAAAGGGATGATTACATTTTGTCTTAAATTTTGGTTTATTCTTGTTGTTTAAGAATTAGAAGCAAAAACAGTGGAACAAGAATACTTGCTTTTCAAAAGAAATTAAAAAGCTTCTCTTCACCTTTTAATGAATGGGATTTTTAAAAACTATTTATTTAGCCGCAATGATATTTTCCAAGAGAAATAACGAATTGTTTTTGTAACTAATATGAAAATTGTGAGAGCCAAAATAATTTATCTTAAATATTTATCTTTACTTACAAAAATTATTTTTTCAAAAATTGTAAAATTAAAGGTTTACATTTAATTTTTCATTCACAAAAAATGCAAAATATTATCAAAAATAGTCAAATCAAAATTTAAAAAAAAATGTATTCACAATCTTAAAAACCAAAACTTTAAAAATTTTACAAGCATATTGTATTTAAAAAATTTAAGTTTTTACATTTCTCAGAGCACATAATAAAGCTTAACAATTTGCAAGAGTATCTATTTATAAAGACATGTCTCTATTAGAATACATACAAACATTCTTTATAATTCATCTTTTCACACATTTCAGTTACATATAATAATTTAACTAACTGCTTTTTCAGCTGATATAATTTATTATACCACTAATAAAGTTCATCAATGTCAGTCCATTCAGGCAATGTCATAATAAATACAAGAAAATCTGCTTTCTAGAGCACTTAAAATAAAAAATTGTGGGGTTTGGTAATTGATTTAGAAAATTCTAAGAAGTTCAAAATTTCTAGATCTTAAACTAAAAGATTCATTTGTTAAACTTGTCAAATTAATTAATTAAAATTCTTTAGGGGGAACAAAACTGCAAAAAGTATTGCTTGTAACTAATAAATCTATATCATAATAAATAGTCCAGTTACATAATGTACATACCAATGAAAAAATTAAATACATCCAGGATTGTAGCGGTGTTTGGGAATTAGGAAATACAAATGCGGTGCTATTGGATAACAAATGTTAAAATTAAATCACAGTTAAACACAATTCATATAAATAAAACTAACACAAAATAATTTAAAAAGTGGTGGCCATAAAATAAAATGATAAAATTATATAAATATAGAAAATTTTAAAAATATTCACATGTGGAAGTGTTGCACAAGATGAACTAAGTAAATGGGCTTTAAAAATACGAATAATCTACTGTCATATTCAGCACTATAGAAATAGTTTTGATCAAGAACTTCAATAGATTAGCTCATACTGCCAATATTTCAGTAATAGTATTTATGTAAATATCACATAATTTCACAAAGGATAAAAAAAATTTTGTATATAATCCAGAGCAACTTTTGTTATTATTTTAAATCTAATTTGAGATCTGATTGTTGCCTTTGATAGTTTTATATTTAGTAAATTTATTTACTAATTTAATGTTTTTATTTGCTGAATAAAATGTATTGCTTAGCTCAGATATACAATTTTCTTAAATGAAATAATTCATTGTAACATTAATTCATACCACCAACTGAAATGTACTAAAAATGTGTTTCTAAACTTCATATCCATCTTGTTCCAAGTAAATTTAAGCAGATTCCAAATTTTACTTAACTACGCATCAAATTCATGTTGAAGAAATAGACTTAAAAAAGGATTTTACATGGTTGACCACTACTGTTTCTTAAAAGTTTGATAATGACTTTTTAAATTCATTTGTATGAAAGCTCTATTGAAAGTTCATTTTTTTGGCAGAAAGTTTATGTTCATTTCATGCTTTATTTAAGCAAGTGCCTCAATTTCTAATTCTTGAAAAAATAAGCAATGTTTACTTATAGTTTATGATATACTTGGTGTATGGTTTTCAACCTCTGCATTAGTTTGTTGGCAAATTTATGGAAGAACATAACAATTCTGAAGTTTTTTGCCTAAAACTGGTGTCTTTTTAATGCAAGTAAGAGTTAAATAAATATTTTTACACCTAGTAGATCAGCAGTGATCCAATACAATCATTTACTTTATAAAATAAAAAAAAATGAATAGGTCTGAGTACTGAATCCAAATAGAGGGGAGCGCTGAGCTCAGATAACTGATTCGGATATATATAAAATTTTAACAACTTTGCACAAATAGTTTAAACAGATTATATATCTTAGAGATTTAATTTATGTTCTAGACTTAACACCTCTAGTGGTACATCTTTTATAAACATTTTGAATATTTATGATTAAAAACTTAAACCCTCAGTCAAATGCTTATGATCCGGAGAAAATTTGTAGGATAAGTCTTATCACCTGCCTTGGGCAATCAACTGCCATGTTAACAAGAGGATGGCTAGACAGCTAATCAGATATGATGCTCTTATAGATACACCGCCACATTCTGAAGCATCTTCCTGTAAAATAAATGAAATATGTCATTTGGAATAGTCCATTTATAGTTTTTATTACACAGTTTGTGTACTTTGTATTTTAAAATAAATGTAATATATCATATGGAGTAGTCCATTTTTTGTTTTGATTACACAATTTGTTTATTTTATATTTTTAAATAAATGAAGCAAAGAAATAGAAATAAGATTTAACAAATGTAAAATATTGAAAGAAAAAATTAATGATTAAGCAGAAAACTACAAGTTTGAAAGCATAACATTTCTAAATCTAAATGTGTTGAGTCAATCACTAATGGCACTCTAATGATGTTTTTCATTTTTTTTTGTAGAGAATGCGTACCAAACTATATATATATTAGCTACAGTATATGTTAGCTATTTATATTTTTTTATTGAATATAAGTGTCCTACATTAACAAATATCCTGATTAACTTTCAATCTCCCAATTCTCTGAGTTTTAATAGTCGCTTTGAAAATGATATAAAGTAAGGAGATTTATTGCTAAAATGATTATTAATTGCTTTTTCAAGCTCACCCTGGGGTCTTGGTGGTAACAAGTATAAAAACGAATTCTTTTTCGAGGATCCTTAGCCATTTCACAGATAATTGCTTCTTCTTCTGCTGCAGAAATCTCTTTTGGTGATTGTGTTATTGGTTCATACAAATCATGGCACACACTTGTTTCTCCAATTGGATCAGAAACAATGAACAGAAGGTTACTTCTCTCCAGCTTGACTGCAGTAAAGTTACTGTCAAAATAGAGCAAAATTAAGTGGCCATAAACAATGATGGAAAAATTTGAGGGGCACGGTGGTTGAGTGGCATGCGCGCTCGGCTGGCGTACCGATGGTCACGGGTTCATATCCATGTCAAGGCAAAGATTTGCTCCCAGGGCCTAGGACATCCCTGAGTCCACCCAGCTCTGAATTGGAACCTAACACTAGTTGCTGGGTAATGCATGGAACCCTTATAGCCATGGCCTGTAAACACTGCATCACTTGCCAACAGACTGGAATGGTCTGTGGACGCAATAATCTTTTGTATAGAAGGAGTGTCTGTATAGATAAGTCAAGTAAACTACAATATTTTAAAAATAGTAGTATGTATTCCCTGCATCTTCACATTTTTAACGAGACATTTATTTATAACAATCAAATTAACAATATTGAAAATTTATTAACACTTATCTCATCTTATTCATTACAAACACTCCTTCTATACAATAGATTATTGCATCCTATGCTTGTCTACGGTTTGTGCCTAGTCTTTTTGTTTTGAGTTTTGATTTTCCTATCTTGTTCAGGCAACCCATGCCATGCCAGAAATTCCTTACGGGAAGAAGGATGATTTGTATTTATTTGCTAATGCATATGGGTCTAGAAAAGTGTTTTCATCCCTGCCTCAGGGCTGTATTAAATATCCTACATGTGGAAGAAGATCAGCAGTCCCGAGCCTGCGCTCTTCATGGGGCTTCCCGGAAAACCCCCTCGGCCCTCTGGCCCCCTCAGGGATGTAAAGACCGAGAAGCCCCCCCAGAACGGTTGCTGCTACAAGCGGCCGCCTGGGCGTCCAGGACACTAGGTTGAAAACGCCTCCCACTAAAGTGTGCCTCCCGAGGGAGGTATGGAATTTCTTACTGTGACTCGCTATCAACATAGTATCACTTTGGCACCACCATGGCAAAGCTTAAGAGTCTCTATGGTTTAGATTGCCGCAAAGCGTGGGATCATCACTGACCTACCCAGGGTTTAACCCCCACCGGAAGGTTTCCTCAGAGCTGGCGACCAAAAGCGTTTCTTAACGATACTTTTTGCTATTCCGTACTGGCGCTCCTGGCCCTAAACCGGCATCGCTCAACAGCATTGCTAGTTAATTGAGGGGGACGAAACGGTCGCTTCAGAGTAACCCAACCCTCAATGGGTACTTTGGTTTTCATCATCGGCATTACATCTAAATGCTTTGCCTAAGATCCGTGCAGCGACTGTAATCATGTGTGACTAGCACCTAGCACCTAACAATGGCCTTCGGCTGTCCAAGCCAGGGGTTTGTCGGTTTCAGGTCATATTGTACTCCACGACCCTACTCGTCTGTCGAACCACGTAGAGGTCACCCCATCTCGACAGCAGGGCTGTATTAGATTATTATAATGTTATGTATTCAAATTAGAATAAATTGCTTTATGTATTTTTATTAATATTATTAATATACTCTTTGTTTTTCTTTCCTCTACTGCTTCTAGGTTTAATGATAGAACTAATGGTGTTACTCATGTCAATTTTGAACATTCTTGGGTAATGAATCATGCAGCTATTTTTAAAAATGTATTCTTCTTTATCTGTTTTTTCTTTGGTAGATACAGAAGATGCATATTCAAGTACAGGTCCCACCAAAGTAAGGTAGTATTTGAGTTTCATGTTTTTATTACATTTATAAACGTTTCGATTTATAAAGCCTAAGTTTTAAAGATTTTTTAATAACTTATGTCAAGGGATGGTTAACATTTTTTCTTAGAGAACTATAATCTTCACATACTTTATGCTGTTTTTTAATATGCAATTTATAAACATTTTTACCCTTGACTTATATACTTTAATTTGCTATTTATAAAGAATTTAGGATTAGTCCAAGAGGAGCAGAGCAATCTATGCATATGTGGGAATGCAAAAGAAATCATATAGCATTTTTATTTAATTGATGAGGATTGATCAATGTTGTAATGTGGAAATAAGTTTGTTGAGTGAAATTTCATTTTGAAATTCGAAGAAAATTAAAAAAAAAAGATTTACTACCTTAAGACTAGCTGGATAAAAGAAAAATGTTTAAACTTTAGAAATTTATTTAAAAAATCAGTTGTGACTAATCATTGATTAAAAGAAATGGACATACCGTGTGTAGTTTTGACATTCAATTGAACCCATGTGGGATGTCTTGTTTGGAATGATATAGTATTGCTCTATACTTTTAACACAAGCCCTTTCATCATCTTCTGTCTCCTCCGCTAAAATAGTCAATTATGAAATATAACACAGATAATAGTTTTAAAAATCTTTTAAAAATAATATATTCATATAACTCATTAGTTTTGTTTTAAATTGCTCTTTATTTTTGCATAAAGTGCAACATAGTTTACAAAACTCACCATAAACTTCAACAGTTGGTGAAAACAGCCAGCTAAAGAATGCAAAATAGGTAAAATATAATTATTTTTAAAAGCACAGTGGATCTCATTAAACATCACACTGCTTTGTTTTGAAGAAATAATTTTAGAAATAACTTTTATAACAGTTTAAAAAACTTCAAAATATATTTTATTTCTTTTTTAAATAAGTAAAGAACATAATGATATGATGGTTTCCTAACAACATCACCATGAAAGCTGTATATTATAAATTAACTATAATCTGCTGACTTCTCTACAAATTCCCTATTAATCTTAATATGATCTGTTTAGTAAAAGAGCTGTAACTCCTTGATATGAGCCAATTTATGAAGAAAGCTTAAAAATGTAAATTTAAGCTTTGGAACTACCTTTAAGTAATATTTTAAAAAGATTTAAAAATTTTTTAAGGATATTAAAACTATAGCTGAAAAAGAAGCAAATGGTTTTTAGTTGTAAAATAAAATGCAAGATATTGATCATACTGCTCTGAAAGATATAAAAACCGGTTGATACCAACTGATATAATTTTTATGTTCCTTTCAAGATTTAAAAATTCATTAAAAAAACTAAATCAAACTTAAAGCATTTTAATTTCAATCATCTTAATTCTTTCTTTGAAGTAAATATCAATAATTTTACTCAAACAAACATTTTACCTGTAGAGACTGAAGCTAGAATAAACCCTGTTGACAAAAAGCATTGAGATAGTCATTAAAAAAATACTGTTCTTGTATACATAAGAAGTATTATATAAACAGGGTATACATAGGCCTTTTAATACAGTCGGACCTCGCTAAGTCGAACTTCCCTAAGTTGAAAACCTCCCTGTATTGAATTGATTGTTAGATACTGGTTGTCCCCCACCCCCTCAATATAAACATTGTCCTTAATTAATCTGTGCCTATTACACCATTATCTTTAACTCGAAAACTCTGTTCAGTCAAATTTGTTTTTTATTAAGTACAATTTTTTTTTGGTCCCTGCATATTTTTTTTTCTAACCAACCTGAACACAGTCTCACCCTACTTATTACTACTCCATGTAATAGAAGAAAATTAATTATTTTACCTTCTCCCTCCTGCTATTGTTTGTATACAATTTTGTCAAACCCAAAATCAAACTAGCACTAAATAAAATCATTAATAACCATGATATCATAATGTTTCAATAAGAAGTGTGTCAAATGTTTTAACTGCTGACTATTGGACACGTCAAGTGGTATCCAGAATATAGTACATTGCACTTGTTACAAAGCTACTCACAGGCCATGAGAATGTGGGTGAAGATGGCAGACCATCATGGGACTAAATTTATTTTTTGATACCTTAAATGTAAAGTTAACTATAAAATTCAATAAATTTTATCAAGAGGAGGAAAACTATTTTGATATATATATATATATTTAGTGAGTTACAGCAGTTTCCTCAGGGGCCTTGGGAACAATTACGCAATTCTTATAACTGTATTCTCATTTTTAAGACTGAGACATGTAATAGCAGTGGTACCTTACTTGAGTGGCTACATCAGAGGCTGATTTAGATCTGTGGGGGGGGGGGGGGCAGGAGAATTTCAAGGGGAGCGGCCAAATTTTACTAATATCCCAGCATTGCGTAAATACTAATTATTAGCATACTAATTTAGTAAATTTTCTAAATCATTGAAAAAATCAAACAAAATCAACAATATAAACAGATATCTTTTCAAAATAGTGAAGTAAATTTATTTCATTAGTAAAGTTATTGATCTAAGAAAGAAACTTAGTTTAGCTAGATGCCAATTTGTTGAGCACAAATCATATTCACAATAACTTACCAAGATACTTTACTTGTCCACCAACCAAGATTTAGCAAATCAAATATCATGTTTGTAGTTGGCTAATGAGCAAAAGAAATTGTAAGCAAATCTCTAGTATTTTGTTTTTTGCAGTAAATGGTGACTCTTAAGCATGAATCCAAAGTTGTCTTCACTTTTAAATAAAGATTAAAAACATTTTTTGGTTTCAATGCCCACATAACTTAAACCATCTGGACCCAAAGGTTTGTATATTTATAAATATTACTCTCCGTGACTTATCAGAATGAAAGTGGCAAACAGAAATATAGTGCTTACTAAAAGTGAAAGATTCGAAAATATTATTATTAATTTATTATTGATTATAGTTTGAGGAAATATATTTTGTGAAAAATCTATTTATTTCTGGGGAAAATACTCACAATTTCTATTTCTAATGCAGAAGAGATATGATAGCAAACTTTACACAACTTTAATTGGTTTGTTATATTATTATTTTAAGTTAGAAAATGCAAGAAAACTTATTAATTTATTTCCCAAGTTACTTTGATATGGATTCCACTAATCTATTGAACTAATAATTTTATGTTTAGAATCTTCCAAATTATTTTTACTATAAGTCAGATTATCTTTTATAGAGGCAATTGTGTTAGTACTATTAAAAAGGCAAACTTATAATTATCTTTGGTGATATTAAAGATTGTGGTCGCTCTAACAAAAAAACAAGAAAATGAAACATATATACATATGTAAAAAAACCTTTGACCTGCTCATTCTTCCAGTCATACTCATCAGTAATCTTCTGCCTCCATGCTTAGACCTTCAACTCATCCATTCATTTCAACCATCCATCCCAATTTTAGTTAACTGTTGGCCTTCTGTCTCTCAGCTTCTGTCTGTTGACCACATATGTCAAACTCAATGCCCACAAGCAACAACAGTCCAGCCATACAATAAGATCAGATCAAAGAGGCAATGGTCAGCTTACAATTATATTTGAAAAAAATTATGCTGCTGGTCGTGCTTTGTGATTTAGTTTGACACATCTGCTGTAGAACATCATAGCCACCTCACAGATGGAATTTTTTCAAAGTGACACACACATTGTAATTTTTTTTTTCAAGATTATTGACACAGATGGAGAATGCAAACCAACCATGAAATTTACAGTCTTTATCAGGATCCCACAATAGATTCAGAAATAAAAAGGGTAGACTACGATTGGGGAGACACTAATAAAGAAAGAATGACAAATGGCAAAGAGGGTGCACCACCAAAACCGCAGAGGAAAACAGCTCATGGGAAGACCTAGGTTTAGATGGATGAATGATATAGAGACAGATATACAGCAACTGGGCATGTAATCTTGGAGAAGAAAGCCATTGATTAGGACTGAGTGGAAGGAGGTGGTGAGGCAGGCACAAGCCCAAGTAGGGCCACAGGGATGGATGGATGAATACTGAATAGCATTATGTACTTACTATAGTGAATCCTTTGAAACCAGCACTCACGGTGTCATCTTCTTGCTTACAAGCTGCTTGAAAATCATACTGCACAGCCCTGGAGAGTGTAATAAATAATTGTAACAAACAATTAACTAGCGATCCTAAAATATAAGAAGATGTTTTCACAATTTATATGTCTTTTATATTATGTTAATGAGTTAAAACCCCCTACTGTGGTAAAAAATACTCCAACCTATAGTATGAGAAACACTGTGGTTTAAGAGGACTACAATTAATTTAGTACTTATAGTAAAAAAAATTAGGAAAAAATCTATTTGTAAACCTAGCATGCAGATGGGGTTAAATGAAGTTATATATTTTAAAAAAATATAAATAATTTTTCTTTATAAAAAATAAATAAAATTTCTTATTGGACTTCAGCTATAAAATTAAAATACCACACTAAAAGAAAAATGGCAATTAAAAAAAAAAACTTTTATTTTCATATCAATTCAATGAAATATTGCACTTAAGTTACAGAATGAGGTAACTGGCAAAATCTATGCTTTCTAGCCTGGGCCTGTCATACATGTTGATGCTGAAGATTCAAGAAAGCTACAACAGTTTAATGAACTGGAACTAGTTTATGGCTTTTTTTTTTTTTAACTACAGAAGCCCCTTCTATTTATAAGATTATTGTGTTCTACATTCTTATTTATCAGAATGCACGACAGACCATGCTGGCCTATTTGCATTAACTCCTTTAATGAACTAAATTTAAATTTTCACAAATCTTAACTGCAATTATTATCATGTATTCCTTGAGCTAAAGCTCTCAATCAAATTGTTGTTCTTTACAGAAGTTGGTCAATAATGATATCAAAGAATTTGATACACAATGAAAAAGACAATAATCAATTCAAGTTCATGGAAAACACACACTGATAACAACTCATAACAAATATTATAAACCAATTCTAGTGTTATATTTTTTTAATGGACCTAACATGAAGTAATAGTAGGATCCTCCATTCAAAGGGAAAGTAAACAAGATAAAATTATTGTCATATAATTTCACAGCTAAATAGAACATTCTTAGCTATTCATCATTATTACTTTTACTATTTTACTATACCTTGCAAAAATATTCTCTTTCAAATTTGAAAAGATTGGTGGGTCAACTTCCCCAAAGAATCGACCTATCTGTTAGAAGATTAAATTCATTGCAATTATATACTTTAATTTGTAAGTACTTTAAAAAGCATTGTGCAGAGATGTATAACTTAATTTATATTTTTGGAAACCGAAGCATTCATTTAAATTATTGCATTGTAAGTGGAAATATTAGAAAATGTATCCCTAATGTGAAAAATAAACACACATACACTTATTTCTCATTTGACTAAAAATAATTTTGAAGATGATATCATTCATTAATGTACAAGGAACAATTTTTTAAAATTTAAATTTAAGTGATATATAATCATTCCTGAGCAATAAAAAACCTTGACATCATTGAAAAGAATGTCTATTAATTTAATGTTTAAAAACAATAAGTTTTCTTGCTTTAAATAATACATATTTTTAAATTTTTTATGTCATTAATTACTGAGGTCAATTCTGTTCTAGTTTTTTAAAAATTATAGGCACAAATTCTTTAACATCAACAAAAGTGTAAATTTAGAGAAAAATAAATATAAGATCATTTTTTAAAATTAATTTTAAAAAATTCCATTAAGAATGGTGAAAAGTTACCACTAGATAACTTGACTAAAACAAATGAAAAAGAAGAAAATTATATTTGTGGAAATTATCGATTAATTTCTCGAATAATCTGTTAAAAAATTTAATCGATTAAAAAAATTTAATCGATAAATTAGCTATTAGAATTATGGAAAATCCATTAAATGATATTATTGATTTATCATTGTATAATCAATTATTATTAATAAAAAATAGTTGCTTTTTTACGTACAAACTTCTCCATTTAAGAAAAAAGATTTTGTAAGTGTAAACTTTAAAATAAGCTCTTATATTTAAATTTAATAAAATGTTAATTGCTTGTTTTTTGTTACCTCCCTTGAAATTTTCAATTTAATGATGTGATACATCTTATTTTTAGCTTAATCAAAATTATTGATTAATTATTCTGTAATTTTTCAAAAGTTAAGGATTAAATTTAAATTAATCGATAACAGCCCTAATATATATATATATATAAACCAATGGGTGTAGCAAGAAATGTAAAAATCATTTTTAATACTTATAACAAGGATTGGCTACTCTGAACTTATAATTTTTATTTTAAAAAATCTTGTTAATTTTTCAAGCTTACATCTTCCCTATATGTTTCAGTGTTAGTAGCCACCAGAAATCCACCATCATCAATGAGGTAACAATTAAGATACTTTGGCTCATCACAATGATAAAGGGAGTTAGAAAATGTCTTATTCCTTAGTACAGTCAGTATCTCATCATGGGGGATCCATTCACCTATCACTATATGAAAATGAATAAAAATAAGAAAGATATATATTTTTTATTATGTAAGCTCCTCATTTAAAGAAAATTTTATAATAAAATATATAAAAAGAAGTGCTTTTCTTTTTCTTCTGTATGAAACAGAACTTAAATTTTATATATTGATTAAATATCCACACCCATTAGGATTTTCTTTAGTGAAAAATAGTTTTATGTTCAGATTTCTTCTTCTCTTTAAATTAAGCTATTGGTTTCCTCTTAAAATCAAATCTGTTAAGCTTGACCTGAATCCCCCACCCATATAAATACATATGCATAGTATAATTGAAACATACACAGGCATGATGAATAAAGAAACATGAACTGTAAATGAATTTTGGTTGCTTGTATTCATTATAAAAGACTTTCTTTACTGTATATTTAATAAACTTAACTTTGTACCTGCTGGTTTGTCGTAGACTACGTCTAATTTCCCCGATTTCTCAGTTAAAGATATCGCACATGCCATGCTAATAAATGGTGTTTCTGAAGTGTTTGGCCGTTTTCCTAAAGATGAACAAATTTTAAAATATCAACAAATAATGCAGTTTAAGAAATCATTTGATGGGATTAGTTCAGGTCATTTGAAAATGAATCTCACATATATTCGTATATTGCAAACACTTTGAAAAATAAGCTTTTAAAAAATTGACAAAGGTAGTTGAATTAATTAAGATGATTTTAAACAAATAATTCTTGACCTTCAACATGGTGAGCCATAAAAATACAGTTTGAGGAATGCTGAGCTCGCTGGTATAGTGAAGACTTTCTAGGGTCATGAGTTTTTTCAAAGACACTCGAGTTGCTAAAAGAAAGTGAGGACATAAAATACAATAATAATAATAAAAGAGACATGAATTTGGAGGAATCAAATATTTAAAAGTAAAGGGTATTCAGTAAATAAAATTCAATACTATCATTGATATATTTTAGGCTCCCTATGTCTAAAAAGCATTACTTACCTAGCACTTTCAGGACTAATGAGTGTCATTCCTCCATTGGTCATCACAAACACAACTCTTCTGTTGAAAAGGAATTTTAACAAAAATATAAATATATGTATATTTAAAATATAATCTATAAAATTTTTAACATACCAAAAACCTTTATCAAAACACATTCTACACCATAATTCATATTAGACTTATTTGAGCTTTTCATAAAGATAAATATTTTTACTTTTCAGAACATCATTCTGGTTTGAAAATGAAGATGATCCCATTAAAATTAGGTTGATTCTTTAAAAAAATATTTGCCTTAACATTTTTTTATTCTAAAAGAACTAATGTAGTGAGTATCAGTTTATACATAATAAACAACATTTCATATTTGAAGCGCAATTAAAATATAAATTTATAGATGAAACAGAACATTGCTAAAGAGTTTACTTTTATGAATATCAGTGGTATAGCATGGGGCGAGGGGCACAAGGGAGCATATGCCCCAAGTAGCAATTTGTTAGGAGAAAAAATTTTCTGTTCATTTTCTGAATCTAAAAATGAATAAGGTGAAAGAATATGGAGATTTTTATACAATACAGTGGTATCTCGACCTAAATACTTAATTTTTTCCTGAAGTCAGCACTTACCCTGAACAGTACTTACATCTTTATTAAATTGCCATTATGCCATCACGTATTAATTACTATGTGATATAGTAATAATGACTTTTTACAATTAAACTTAATCCTAATTACAGACTCAATTTGTTTTGATAACTCTTAAACAATTACACATGCAAAATGGCCTCTATACAGACATTTCTTCTTTACAGAAAAAATTATTGGGGCCACAGACCATCAAGGTCTGTTGGCAAGTGACTATGTGTTCATAGACCACAGCTATAAGGGTTCCACATTGTTCCGAGCTGCTTCTGCTTACTTAACAAGTGTTAGGTACCCATTCGGAGCTGGGTGGACTCAGGGACACCCTTGGCCATGGGAACAATCCCAGCCTTCACAGAGATTTGAACCCATGACCATTGGTATGCAAGCCAAGCGGGCATGCCATTCAACCACCATGCCCTAATTTGAAGTTCCGTAATAAACACACATTTCTGCAAAGTTCAAAGACAATTAAATTTCAATTTTTATTAATAGAGAAACATTTGAGTAATTTGATATTTGACTATTGTTGGGAGAATTATAAAAATACAATTTAACACTCAAAGTAGATAACCATTAAAAGTTGAAGAGCCAAAGCAAACTCCAAGTTTGTAAGTGGGAAAGTATGTAACCCTTTGGGTTTGTAAGGCAAAGTATGACTGCAATAGAAACCCTGATAAAATTTTAATACAAGTAATGAAGGATCTATCCTAAAATATATGAGAACTGCCGACTCCATTTGGGATGCCAATGGATCTGATACTATTTCTACCAAACAGAAAAACCAAGAGGCTAAAGTAGTAGTGTGAGAATATTATACTATTGTGCCAGTAATTAATAGTAATTAAATAGATTTTAGACACTACTGTTGTAGAAACAAAAATTACTGTACCCACTTAGATTTAAAAAACAACCAATCACATTTCCACATTGTACAGAATATAACCCTGGGGTTAAACTTGTTCTTACTAATCTTACATACCATCCGCACAACATCAAAGCAAAAGAAATCTTCCTGAAAAGCCTAACCATCCTCCTTGCAGACCCTGAGACTAAAAACATATTTTCCACCTAACACCTCATTGTGTTTAGGAGGGACAAAAATCACCAAGCCAAATTATACCCAAGCATGTTCTGGTCAGGGGTTTAATCTGGCCTGTTACAAAGGGACTTAGGACATTATAGAAAAATGGCCAAAATTTTTTTGTGGCCGTGTCCGCCATAAAAACAGGACCCTACCCCGCCCCTCCCCCATCCTCTCAAACCACACAGCATCCCCCTCAGCACCCAGCCCAGTGCAGGGTAGAGCAATTGAATGCAAAGAGTGTGGGGGTGGGTGTTCGCATTTGCTTTCTGAACAAAAGCAAAATTTTAAGTATCTGTGATCTCAACCGGAGATGATGAGGGTAGTTCATTATGACCTGGGTGAGGAAGTCAATGATTGAAAATTTTAAATGCTGCCAGACTGGACAAGGGAGCAGGGACATGTCACACTAGTTTAAGGGGACCTGGGTAAAATAAGAACGAAGTTAGTTTTAACGACTAAGCCATAGAGTAATCAAATCTCACCCACATTCCTATAGGTAACAATAAGAGGGGAGAATGGTATGAGACAGAAAGTCACCCAGGACCTGGTTTGGTGGACAGAATGTAGTGCTAGTGTAGGGCATAGGCTCTGTAGTAAAACTGTACACTGTGTTTCATATAGAGTTCATTCACTTAGTCATACTTAGACATCAATAACGGTGTTAACATTACAAACATTATTTTAAAAATAAACATTATTCAAAAACTATAGTCCTCATTACCTGTTTGTTTAATCTATTTGTTTAATTAGCAGTCAAGTTATTGTGTGTGCTGCATAATTTACAAAATCATAATATTCCAAATAGCCACCACTTGAGATGAAAATTTATGATTGCCATTAGTGCAGTGAGATTGGAACAGTGTCCAACATATGAGCGCTAACTTGATCAAATCAGACACAGACAATACAATACAAGGGGAGATGAGACAGCTAACACTAGAAGATTTTACGGCAAGTTAACTAAAGAACAAAATTATATACTAACATGGCTTATACCCCGTCCAATGCCTTTCAAAGTGACTTGTTTTGTCACATAAACGGATCATAGTTTAGATTATCTGAAGGATTAAATAGTTGGCAGAAACTTCATTCCCAAGTAGCCAGTCATAGATCAAGCCCACAATGCAAACAATATTTTTGCAAATGGACAGAATTAGAGATCAGATTTTAAAAAGGACTGACTACTGAAAAAGAACAGGAATATTTTTGGGAAGGATAAAAGTCTGGTTTTTAAGAAAAAATTAGAAGAAAAAAAAAGAAAAGAAACAAAAAAAATTGACATTTTAAGTTCTTGTTAGAAATGTTTGTCATTATTAAATTCCTGGGAAAACAGAGTGTAGCTTTTTGTGGCAACAGAAAGAATGAGTTTGGTGTAAATATAGGCCATATTTTAGAAATAATGCATCTCCTTGCAAAGTACAATCCAATACTCTGTAAACAAGTTGTGAAAATTAAAATAGGTAAGAAATATTCAATCAGGTATTATATCTCAAATTCAAATTTTTCACTCCAGTTTCAGGAGAAATAGTTTATTTTAAAAAGTTTAAATATTATTCCATTTTATTCAATATCTTACCAGACATTTCCTAACTAAAATTAAACAAGTCAAGTTATCTTATTTGTTATAGATGCTCCTTCAATACATAAGATTATTTCATCCTACGCTTGTGTTTAGTCCTGCATTTTTATTAGAGTTTTAAAGGTTGTGCTAAATGTTTTTAAAAAATCAGAAAGTAAAAATAATTAAGAATTTTCTTAAGATTTCATTAAAACTATAAAAAAAAAAAAAAAAAAAAAAAACCAAACAAATCTTTTAAAAACTTTTTATAAAATTATTGTACATAACCTTATTTACTGCAAGAGCTACTACAGTAAATATGAAACTGAACAATTTTAAGGTAATTATGTAACAAAGTTACAAAAAAAATGGCAGAGGTAGAAAAAAAAACCTAAACACACAGACACAAGAACTTTGTTAGTCATGATGTAATCTTTTTCTCTTCCCAGATTTTTTTTACCTCTGGAAACTTTACTTCATGGGGTCAGTGATTCCCAAATTATTTACAGGGGTATTAAACATACTCAAATGTGCTAAATAAATAATGCATTGCAGATGCTACTTATATGGAAATGAAATTAATTGATAGACTATGCTTCAACTTATGCTAACATTTTATGTGAAGCCTTGGCACTGGAATTGAATGAGAGACTAAGTATTAGGCAATGGAATTACAAGATGCAGTGTTATCACATGAAAAAGAGTTTAAAAGAAATTGTTGTTTTCTTAAGTTAACGTTACTGTAAAAATTCCAGAGGTTTTGGCAGATACAGAACTCAGAATGATTTTCTTACACCATTAATTTACTGGGTGATCATGACTTCAAAATAAAGAATTTATATCATCACAGTCAATTTTTTTTTACGGTATTCAAGCCCTTGATTTAATCAAATTAAATATGCTATTGAGATTTGAAGTTACCCTGCCTTATTCATTGCCATAGCCATAAGTAACGCAGCAGTAAGAGAAGCTTCACAAAATTTCAACTTTTATTTCTAACTGAGAAAGTTATAATTTATTATTAGTTTTTAATAAAAATAATCTTTATAATCGCATATTTTATAAAGGTGGAGGGCAGCAAACTTGGTAACTACCCCAAATGGCAGAAACCCACATTCACCACACATTGCATCGGCTAATACATGATATACTAACAATTGTTACAGCTATGGCAACTTTGAGTTTGTAATTTATTTGAAAACATATTTGGAAATATTTTGTTTTTGGTTAAACATATAAAGAGGGGAGAAACACTGCAACAGCTTTATTAATTTTTTATTAAAAACTAGAATTTCTATCAAGAGGAACAAGTGTTGAGTAAAACTATCTCAATTGTATTTCATAAAAAGACCCAATAATAACACTAAAATCATGTTTCACTGTTTTCCTTTTAAAAATTGCACTATGTTAGAATATTCTGAAATAATTCCTTAAAAATAAATAAGTAAATATTATTAGTTGATATTTCAGACAAAAGAAAACTTGGTACATTAAAAAACTAAACCTTTTGAAAAGAGTTTAAGTACCATAAATGTTCTAATTAACTTTTAAATGCCGACAAAACCATTTTTGCATTTAAAGTATCAATTTGTTTCGTTTATAATTAAACAGGAAATATTTCAAAGTCAAGTAAGAAGCTTGGGCAAAGCAGTAACAGAGGACAAAGTTACAATAAATGCTTAAGTCAAAGCAATAATTATAAATATTAATTTATTAGTTTTAATTGTACTTTCTAGCCATGAAAATGTAATCCAACATGGGATGGAGATAACCATTCCAATTGTTTTCTGGTTCCACAAAATAAATGATAATCACATAAACCAAAAAAAAAAAAAGAAAAGCAAAGAAAAAAAAAACATTTACTTTTGTTTGTGTAGTATTAAGTACTTCTTTTGGTGTTAAAATGCAATCCTTTGAAAAAACCCACATAAACATATTTTAATAAGTTATTTGATGTGTTCTCTTTACTTATTTATGCATTTTGTAATTAAAAATATTTTTTTTAAATAAAGGAACAGAGTGTAATGGAACAGAGTGTAATGAGACTATGTAAAAGAAATTTTCAAATATAAATTTAGTTTTAATAATAGATTTGTATTGAGCTGATTTTGTTGCTGTTTTTTTTAATTAATAAAATGCCAATAAATATATTCAACATTTCTCTGATTTCAGACAAAAGTTAGATCTTGCATTGAACAAATCTTCAAAAATAAAGTATTTTTATATGTTAGGCTTTGATAATTATCATATCACATCCTTTTTAGCTGTTGCTTCAATTACATTTATTAATTTATAAAAATAGACTTAATTATAAAATGATTGATCAAATGTGTTAGTTTTGACATTTTGAAAATTCAAAAGTTTGTACACTTATACAAGCCATTATTTATTATTATTTTATTAGAGTTACTTTCTTTTTAAAAGTTATTTTCATTTAACACACAAAATTATAATATGTTAGATTTTCTTAATAGCAATCTTGGAAAAGGTTAGCAGCAATAGAAAAATGTGGTTGGGTATCAGATGACATGCTTAAAGTAACCATAACAGGAGGAAAAAGTCACCAATAAAATCCTTTCTTACTCTTCTTTATTTAATGTTAAGTTATTCCAATCCACAATTGCATCTTCAGTAGAGCTGAAAATGCATGTACAAGTTAAGGTTATAAAAATGATCTGACCACATGACAGCCATAAGGGAGCTAAAGATGTTTCACTTAAAAAAATAAACCCTCACTTGACATGGGAGCTTGATGTGATCCTTTGAAATAATTTCTTATTTCATAGCATCAAATAGGTTAATATAAAATAAGCAAAAACCTTTTCTAGGACAAATTTTGTTATAAGTGCCCTTGATAAAGTTAGATGACCACATTTTAGTTAGTCTAAAAATGTGGAAACAGTTGCAGCCTTTCTTAGACCAATGTTTTTAAGTTTGAACAAATTAATGGTTCAACCAAACAGTAAAACTACTAAATATATTACAAAAACCAACCAGAAAAAAATTATTTTAAAATGTAATTAAAAAATAACTGCCAAAGAACACATTGAAACTACAAAAATGTAAAATAAACTATGAATACCAAGTAACCAAGTATATAATTTTGTTATTTAAAGCACTCACTTGTTTAGTCCTCGAATGAAATCTCTAACATCATCGGTGATCATCTTGACATCCCAGTATAAATGCTTGAGAAGGTCCATATTCCCTATTATAAACATTTTTTAAAATAAAAAATTAAAACACTGAAAAATCTCACTGACCTAAATGTTGGATAGTAAGTTTATTCTGCTTAGGAGAGTGTATCATAAATTTATGAATAGAATACAAATTTTCCTTAAGTGAAAGTACATAGATACTCACAATTATCTGGATTGGGATCCTTTGACAACAAATATTCAATATCATCAATAGTACCAGACAAATTTTTTTGTTGATACATGTTTTTGTAATAGTTCCTGAAATTAATTCAATTAAAAATGTTTCCTTGTTAAATTTTCAAGATGCATCCGAAATTCGGTGCATCTATTAATAGCCCATGGTTCAAACTTAAAGCCCAAAAATTCTTTTTTATTTTAAGCATATTTCAGTTAAACAGATTTTGAATAAATGTTTAAAATCCTTTCTATAATTTTGAAAAGCAGTAAATAATTTTCAGAATTTTATTTTTTTATGCCCAAGATTAATGGCACTATTTTTATAGGTAGTGAGTATCGCCTCGTCAAGACGACCCAATATGCCGCTGGATACGGGCTCGTCCACTTCCGGTTATTGTAAGAAATCATGTTTCTAAAAGGTAGTTTTGTTGTTTGTTAGTAGAAATCATGTTTCTAAAAGGTAGTTTTGTTGT
>MUZC01000036.1:496946-538817 GCA_002072015.1 Radix auricularia | reverse complement strand
GGGGATAGGATTGGAGACATATGTTAGTGGGGGGGGGGGTAGATAAAATAAATTGGCGCGTCTCAATCGCAACGATGAGCGGCGTATTTCAAAGCCAAGGTCATTTCTAGCCAATCCTAGTTATCACTCTTGTGTCCTATTTTGTGTCATACTGAAAGGACAGACCCATCCCCACCATGTATTTTTGTTCTTATAGTGAAAATATTTCAACGATTGAAATATTTTTTAAAAGTATTTGGTGGAGAAAGGAGTGGAGACACGTGTGTGTCGGTGTGTGTGTGTGTGGGGGGGGGGCATTGGCTTGCTCGATCGGTATCAACGATGAGCGGCGTAATTCAAAGTCAATGCGAAGGTCATCTCTAGCCCTTCCTAGTTAATAGTAGTTATCGGTGGTGTGTTCTAGTTCTATTTTCCTTACTTGAACAATTCAAAGAACTAAAACCTTTTTTGTTTTTAAGGATTTTTGTTTCATGTTCCTGGAAAAAAAAAGTATATCAAAATACTTTGTAGTTTGTCGGGACCGTGTTTTATTTCCCTTTAACACGTATATCTTTTTAAGCATTTTCATCATAATATGCATTTCACCTTATTTATTTCAAACAAAAAGTTTTAATTTGATAAATTATTCGCGAGCCGAAATTTGAACACAGAAGAGCCACAGTTTAAACACCGGTGGTAAAGATATTGTAACATTTTCACGGGTACCCGGGAGCCATTTTACAACCCGGGTAATTTCATGGCAACGGGTACCCGGGACCCGGGTACCCGTTGACAGGCCTAGTCAGAACAGATAAGTCAGTATAGGTTTAATACCAAAAATCATACATCTAACTGACCTGAATGTGGTATTAACTATTTGGGTATATGAATAATTCGCTTCATCAAATGTTACATAACGCTGAAAGAAAGGAAGAAAACACAAGGTGTAAATCAATGATGTAAGAATTCTACAATTTTTATAAAGATTTTGTAAAAGTTTTAAATAAGATATTCTTAAAATATCGTTATTTCAAGAACAGGCTTTTTAATCAACAAATCAATAAAAAAAAAAAAAGGAAAATAATTTAAAATACCTTAAAACACAAAATGCATTGTGCAAAGAATTATTGTAATGAAGTGTAGATTAGCACTTATGTAGCAAAACGTTTTTAATTGAACTGAATGTATACAAAATGTTTACATTTTATAGTTAAATATTTTAACGTTTTTTTTATTAAAAACTTCTACTAATTTGTGATTTCCTTATTATTAGTTTTAAAAAAACAACTCATCATGAAATGATAATAAAATTCCTATTAACACTACCTGGACAAACAATTTTTAAAAATTTTTAAAGTATATCTGAGGTAACCTACACAATCCTTTTTACTACTGAGGCATATCTGTTAAGCACATAATTCAAGTATTTTTCACACAACATAAGGACAAAACAAAAAAATAAACAGCTACCACTGTACAGACAAGGGCACAGTGGTCAAGCGCTAGCGCTCTGGACTGTTGTACTGAGACTATACATAACTGATGGTTCAAGTCTTGGTGCTGGCAAAGGTCCCCGAGTTCACCCAGCCTCAAATGGGTACCTGACATCAGTTGGGGAAAGCAAAGGTGGCTGGGCATTGTGCTAGCCAAATAGTCCCTTGCTCTTAAGCTGTGGCTAACAAAAAATCTGTGAATGCTGCTTCACTTGCCCCCCCCCCCCATTTCCCCCCTAGGCCATCATGGTCTGAAAAGGGGACTTTACTTACTGTACAGACCCACAAAAAAGATTAATGTCTGAGTAGAAGAGAAGTCCTTAAAAAAAACTTCTTTCCAAAAAGGAAAAACAAAACAAGAGAACTTTTCATGCAAACATATATATATATAGACTTTCTTTTTTTGAGAAAAGTGAAATGATTTTTCAATGCCAAACATGAATTATTATAGAATATATTAAAAATTACTTTCAACATGAAGAATTTAATTTTTCAAAAACAAAAATTTAAACATTAAGCAAAAAACTTGCCTACCTGATCATTGGATAAAAAGAGTGTTGTGACAACCTTAGAACCGTTACTGCCTTCAATCATTTCTGACCTCAGCTAAAAAAAATAGTGCATTGAGAAACAAAATGAACAGGGTACATAGACTTGTGTATGTGATGATACGGAAAACCCCTAACTAGGAAAAACTAATTATAATTTTTCCACTTTTATAGATATTTCATTGTCAATTATTAACTAATGATTAAAATAATCATATCAAATTTAAGATTTGTTTCTTATTAATTTAAAAAGCTATACTTATTGAAATTTGCATTTATAGAATTTACTAAAGGAAAAAAATAGGTGCTTAAACTTTAAAATATATTGTGAATAACCAGATGCCATTCAAGCATTAAGTGCAATGAAAATTAATTGTAACATACCACTCACTGATCTCTTATCTAAATATCAACAAATACCATAGTGAATTTTTAATTGTTCCTTTTGGATTATTGACACCAACCAACACTATAACTCAATTTGAGATAGATAAAGATTGTAAAATAGTATGAAATTTTTTTAATACACAGAAAACTGTGATTTAGTTTTTTTCAGAAGACTAGCCAGAAATATGGTTGTTGAGATGGTTTAAAATTACGAAGCTATATTTTCAAGTTAAAACTATCTTAAAGCTTGATATTTGTAATAAATTCAAATTCATAAAAAGAATTGAGATACAAAATATTAACAAAGTTTATGGCATTCACAAAATGTGCAGTGGTGTAGTTAGGAGGTTACAACCAGGGATGCCTGTATTTAATTTTATTTCACGGTTTTTAAAATTTTCCAATAAAGATGAAACTTTTATCAGAATGGGCCAGTGCATTATGTCTTATTATGAAGATGCATACATGTTTTATCAAATGATAAAATCACCTTGAAAAGGGGGTGTTTTTTATATCTATTTATTTCATTAAAAATGTTTACCAATATTGGAAAAAAATGACTTCATGTCATCAATCAGCTTATGTATGAATACTTAAGTACACCAAATTCTAAAACATTTATGAATATTGATCATTTAAAATAAAATTATGAATAGTATGTTAACTGTTTTAATTTTTTCAAATTGGAAAAAGGGTAGGGCTACATTTTGAATAGTTTTATGCATTTAGGACATATTGTTTCTGTCATAGCAATTTTTTTAAACCTACAATATTTAATATAACCCACTATATTCAATCAGCTTATGAAGTAACAAGCCAATGACAACTGGTGTCTGGAACACATTTTATACTAATATCTGCTCTTTACTGAGTGCTGATTTGAACTAGGTATAAATTTCAATTTAAAAAAAAAACAACACATTTCATTTCCCTTTATGCGCTTTCTAGATATTCCTTTAAACAAAATAATTCTATGTTTCAAAATTTTCCAAGCCCATAGTTCAGGAAGATAGCAAATGGTTGTGTAAATATTTTAAAATGATAATAATACATCATAGATGTGAAAGTAATAAGTATTTTAACTGTTAAATTTAAAATAAATATTTCATATGTAGTTCAATGGAATACACAAAATTAAGGCAATTTTAAACAGAAATTAAAAAGTATCAAAACCCAATTATAATAAACATGTAAAAACATCCAAGTAGCCAACCAAAAAGAATGTCTGGTATCTAAAATGGAATGCCAGTTGCCTTTTTGTGATAACCTTTGATTTTTTTAAAAAATTAAGGGGGGGGGGGGAGAATGGTAATATTGTAGGGGGGAAAATGCACTGCAAAACAATATATAACAGTCTTTTTTTCAAAATCGTTCTTTTACAAAAAATTATCACTACTTTATTTTTTAAAAACTTTTTAAAAGAGTACTATTGTTGTTTCTGAGACAATTCATACAATTTGCAAAGTCATAAAATTGGCTCTGATCAAGTTGCAAGATGTAATGACCAAAGAAATAGGGTGTGGAGTTACATTTACTGGTACAATATTTTCTTTTTAAGATAGTGATTGAATCTGCACTTTCATATAAAGTGAGATCAAAAGATGTTTTTTCATCCTTGGTGAAGATCTACTAAGGACACGGGTTTAATTATTAGATATTTATCAGACATGAATTTATATGGATTTGTGTCTTTTAGGGGGAGGTTGCAGATTTTATATAGGGAGAAGAGGTAACAAACACGTCCCCATAAAATATAATATCATGCTTCATTCCATCTTTTTTTTAAATGTTTAAAAATTTTTTATTTTTTTTTATGGTCAGGAATTGTTTTCTTTTTTATGTCATTAACTGTTACATTTGTTAAGGCCCTGTAAGTACAGTACTTAACAGTATATTTGTATTTTTTTAAATGTTTAGTGGTTTTGTTATAGGACAAGGAAGATGAGGTTGCTCCCTACGTTCAGTCTCAGTACATAATCCACTTTGGTTGCCTACACTGTCTTTCTCTCTCTCTCTCTTTCTTGTGTTTTTTGTTATTTTTAAATTAATGTGGTAAGGAATTGTTTTCTCTTTTTTAAAATACTTTTTTATGTCATAGACTGTAACATTTTTTAAGTACTTACATTTTAACAGTACATAATTAAAAGTATATATTAATATTTTATGTTCCAATTTGCTCTTAAATTCAGGTTATGATATGTCTTAAAAGCAGATTAACTTTTTAGCCATGTATCCCGTGTATTTTAAAAAAATCTATGACTGCTCAAAAACGTAGATAACAGATAAAAAAAGTATTAGTCACAATAGATTTGCTTATTTTCATACAATAAAATTTGCTATTCTTAAAAAATTTCATATTTTATTGAAATTTTTTTAATCCCTCAAAAGAGTTTCATATTTAAGATATTTCTTAACAAACATAATAGAAAAGGTTTTTATAAAGTCTTACATCCATAAGAATCGGGTTGTTTTCATCAATCTCTAGCTCCAGCATATCAATATTTGGTGGCTCTTTCATGAACTTACCCTGCAACAACAATATATATGAAAAAACATAATCATGATAATGATTCAAGTTTTTCCATTCCAAATATTTTCATATTTTAATAATGATCTATGCTAAAGAAGGCATGTAACTGAAATGTTCGTTTAATTTAAAAAACTTTTTTTTAAAAAATCAAACAAATCTTGTTCCACCAATTAAAAAAAAATTGATTTGATAAACTATTATTAAATGTTTGTCATTTCACATATGTTTAGATACTATTTATAATTTAGCAACATGATCAAAATTTCCTCATGTAAAATGAGAAAATGATATTGGCCTGAAAGAATCTGTTCAGGCTTTCTGAAGTTATTAATTAAATCCAAAAGAATTATTTTTTTAAAAAGATGTATAAATGGGTCACTTCTAATCTTTAAGTACCTATTAAGATCTTCTAGATCATATTTAAATTCTCTTCCGAAATCAAAATAAAGTTGTATATATGTTGTATCTATTGAGTTTCTTTGCAAAGTTTCAACTTTATTAAGTGGAATTATATTATCATAGTAAAACTCACTGAATTGTAAGGTCAGATAAGAAATGTTCTCAGATGGAGAATGTCGGTGGGTCATGGTTATATTTTCCTTCATATATTTTTGAAAATTTGTTTAGCATTCATTTGTTTTAGGTACTAAAAACCAAAAGAAATTTAGCCTAAAAAACATACCATTGTTTGAAGATTGGGGTGAAAAACTACATAGCCGTTAGGGTTAATGGCAAAAGAATATCCATTTGGACCAATCTGCAAAGTTAATCAAATATTAAGTGAGTATTTATAAATAGCCTATTTCTAAGAATTGTGATAAATTTTTTGAAACATGAAATAATCAATGGACTTTTAATGTAATATATATATATTTCATTAACACAATATATTTACAGCAATTACCATATTTTAAAATATGTACCTTAGAAAATGGTGTCATTGCTTCCAATTTTGCTGTGGTAACATCAATTCCCATAACACCTAGAATTGTTTGATTAGACTGAGAAAAAAAAAACCTGTTTAAATCCCTGTATCTACATAACATTTAATATTATTATATGGTAGTTAAATTTGAAATATTAACACTTTTATTTATACCAGTTCATATTTTTTCCTATCACAAATCTTTCTCATTATGTTAACTTTCAGCACCCTAACTTGTGCATTTGATTATGAAATACATCACATAATAATATGAAATGAATACTTGCTATAGATTAAATAGATAAATATGAGTTCATGATCATATAAAAATACTTACAGAGCCAAGACTACGGTTATACACAGGAAGTGTCACAGTTGTCATCATGCCAAGTCCCTATAACATAAAATGTTGAAACAATGATTAACTTTACTTTAATATTATTAGTGAAACCATAAAAAACGTCAATTTTCATGTTTGGTAACTAATTCCCAACAATACAGCTTTGTTTCAAATTAAATTTCCAAAGGCCAATAATATCAGTAAAATTTAATTCTATTTTTTATATAATACTGAAATAACTTTGATCTCTAAAGCTAAGTTAGAGCTATTTCTAATTTAAGTAAATTAATATTTTAATCATGGTCTTTACACGTCCTAATTTTTCCCCAAGTGATTATAATAAATAAAATATGATGTTAAATTTAAATGTTTAAAAAAAAATAAAGATATTGTTGAGCATACAAAGAAAGCAAATTAGTGATTTTAACAATAGTTAAACATGCAGGGATTTCACAATTCCAAATAAATATTTATAATAAATATAGAAATAGATATTTTACAATATTCCAAGACAATATTAAAGTGGGTTCTTTTTTGCATGCATTAACGTACATACAAATGTTAATTTGAAATAGGTATCATAGAGTGTAAAATAAAAGAGTAGTTTTAGTGTACAAGAAATTATGTTGATAATATCAAGTTGATATTAGTGTTTCTATCAAGTGAGTCACTGAAAATAGTCTTGTCTATCCTAATCTGATTCCAAATAATTATTAAAATTTATCCAAAACTAATTTAATTATTTAAAACACATGTTAGATCTATACTTTACTACAAGTATCATAATTTGAAACATTATGAATAATAGAAATATATGCAACTTTTATTATTTATGTTTTGTTCTTTTGTTTTATTTTAAATAAAACATTTTTATCCAGTTTTTCTAGGTAAGCCTTTACAAAATTTGTATACAATTCTGTAAAATATAGAATCATATTAATAAATTCCATACACAATTTTAAATACCTTTCTATTTTTGTAGTAAATAATTGTAAATTACAATGCAAAATGCTGCAATTCCATTTCATTCATTGATTTGTTTACATTAAGTATCTTTCATTAATATTTTAAAAAGCCGATGAAATGTTTTAACGTCATGTCACCTGCTGAGGAAAATATGTCTGGGGTTGATTGATAAAGCATCTAAATGATTTCCTGAAAGATAAGTGAAACAAATAGTAATTCCATAGATGAATGAGAACATGTAACATTCAAATTTATAGGTTAGTTTTCTATATGGCATATTGAAATTAAGAAACTAGGAATTTAAGCTGGCTGAAATCATTCAACGGCTACCACATCATTCAACTTCTACCCAAAATGGCATCTTAAATTAAAATGAGGTCAGATTTTAAGCAATTTTAATTTCTTCTATTTCTGTCAATGCTGGCAAACACAACTAGCTTTCACAAAATCAAATTAATTATTTTAATGCTTCAGATAAAATTGTAAATTTTTGTTGATAAATTAGTTTAAAGTATTTTTTTCAATTTAAATCAATAGTATAATAAAACCCTGGAATTGAGCTTATACTTGGAAAAGTTGCACAACATCTCAACAATATTATTAAACTCAAAATATTAGGTAACACTTAAAATTTAAAAATAACTTCAGTTTAAGAGGTTTCATTATTGTAACGTAAATTGTTTCTAAGTATTTCAAAAGTATTTCAAATAATGGAAAAGGCATTCAAAAGAAACCTTCCCATTGGTCACAATTTAAAATATAGAAATTTGTAATTCTCTCTGTTTAAAAAAAAAATTATTTTTTTTTAATGAAATACATAGTTGTTGTTTTTTTTTCCCTTGATCTTTTAACCATTCCTAAACTATTCTTATACAGCAATTTATAACTATTTTATGTGGCCACATTTATTTTTAAATAAAATAATATTACATTACAGTTGCCACCTGCACCAAAAAGATAAACTTTTTTAGACTTGTATGAACTACCAAATGACATAATGCAATAAATTTATTTTATGCATTTAAGTAAAAATCTTATGAATGCTTTACAAACCAGTTGCAAAGTGGCTGCTTTCATTTTTTTTCTCACTAAATGCTTTGACATTTAACAGTAAATACATATTAAAATATATTTTTAACGAGAAAAAAATTATTTTATTTGAGATCAGCTTTACTCTTTACATACTTGATTTTTTAAAATTCACACAAAATACTAATACAATATCTAATACATTGGGACTGATGCACACATGCTTCATTATTTTCTAGTTTGGGATTTCTATTTGTTTGAAATCTATAATAATTTAACCCAACTACTACAATGAATATCAATAGTCTTTAAAAAGTCAGATCATTTGTTCTAAGATTTATTTTTAAGCATTTATTTCCTTTTTATTTCAAATAACAGTCTGAGTCATTTCGTGGAGAGTACATTGTTTTTGTTCAATAGCTCTTCAGAATACATGCAGTAAGGATTTTATAAGAAAATAATCTAATTTTATGTGACAACTTTTTATTAATCTTATTCATATTGTCAACAACATGACATTACATCAAAGAGAAGCATGAATTTCCAGTCCATATAGGAAACAAAATCTTACAAAGTACAATTTGGGAAATGTCTAAACAAAAAAGTGTCTCTGGTGAGCCTGATAACAAAAGTTAACATACAACAAACTAAAAATACCATATAGTCCTCATATATGTTTCCCCATTCAAAAACTTTCTTGTTCTTGATCACCTGTGGCCTGCTGAGAACTGGGATATATTCCTTTATGAAAAGGACAAGAAAATAAACTGAATGAACTAAAAACTAAAAATAAAAATTCCCAAAATCCAATCAATGAGACAAACATACTTGAGATCACTGAAAATGAAAATTTATTTTGATCAGATAAAATATAGGCCTTGTGCTTTTCAAGGGATTAATTTTTAAATGTTTAAAATACATTATTAAAATTTAGTTTTAACTTCCTATGAAAGGCTTTGTGATATGTTTGAAATTTTAATAAAAAAATAAAGCAATAAGCCTATTCATTGAAGACAATGTCAACAGCTGAGCATGGTAAGAAAATATAAATTTACAAGAGAATTCATTATGCTTCATAAATCATATTAATATAGTTCAGACGGTTGTAAAGCATAGCAAATTTGAAACATAGATCACAACCCTAGCAGAATTAGTTCAAATGAAAATAACAAAACTAAAAATGTTGTAAGTCATATGAGCATTGTAATTAGAAGGGAAAATGGGAAAGAGAAGATATGGTTTGAAGCAACATTTGTGGTGTTTAGTGCAACCACACAGAGCCAGATTTTTGTTGAAAAGTGATGCCAACAATGATTTTCTACATGCTCAAAGGAAAGTGAAATTCTTCATTTTTGCAAAACCTCTTAGTCTTAGGTGACCACCTCTACCTCTTAAATAAAAGAAGGCACCAGAGTGGTCCAGTTCCCCTTACACACTTGTTAAATGTGATTTGCTTCCAAAAGCTGGTTTTAAATTGAGTGTAGTAGATCAGTTATTTTTATGGTCATAATATATTTAGAAGCAGCTAATTAAAACATAATTATCTTCACATTGATAAAAAATTAAGAACAAAAATGTTAACCAAAATTTAAAATAGAACTTTTGACACCATGTCCTCTCCTGTGCAAAATCATCTCTATTTGAAGAACTTCAAAATTATCATCAAAATAGAGCTTTAAAAAGTTGAAAGGAACAATTACATAAATGTACTTTGCTTCTTGAATTATATCTTCAAACAAGTAATTTTTTAAATGTTATAAATATCGTGTATATCTCCAAGCAACCCTATTCAATACATAAATTTTTGATTGCATAACTTGATTCTGAAAATAGATTTCATGTAGGCACATGAAAATGCTTACACACAAATCACTTGAGCTTCTGCAGTGCTACGATATTTCTGTCAGAAGATAAAAGCTCCATAAATAATTTCTTATAAATTGTATCTTCAAATAGATTTCCTTAGGATTATGATGGTACATTAGAAAAAAATGTTTTTGTTAAAAATATTTTTAATTGGAATAAGTAATGGCAATTCTTTTAATCTGGAACTTTCACTTTCCAAAGACAAAAGTTTCAACAAAAATATGACAATTAGTTTGATTTTTCAAAGGAGGGATCATTATGTTGTTATTTTTGTTTAATTACCATATGTTGTTAACTTTCACACATACAATCTCCACTTGCAGTCACAAACGGATCTCAAAGTTTAAAATTTGTCACCAAGGCAGAACATGACAAGTTTTAAACAAAAGTTAGAAATGATGCATCAAATGCTTTAAAAAAAAAAAAAAGAAATGAGACTTGGAGTAACATCATGTTGGCAGTTTAAGTAAAAAAAAAAATTTACTCTTTTTTATTTAATTTCTCAAACCTAAAAATTTAACAATGTATTTCTTGACTAGAAAAAGTTAACAGTGAAATTAGTTCTTTACTGATACAAAATATTTTGCACACAAAAATACATCTAATTTGCTTTTAAAGGATATTAAATAGTTTATATCTTTTAATTTTGGTAAGTAAATATTAGGTTAGAAAATTATTATCAACTTATTTAGCATAATAATTCTTTTATTTTACAAATAGAGATGATACAGTTAAAAAGGTTATGTTTTTTAAAGGAAAATTATGTATTTAAAAAGTGATTTCATCTATGAGAAATGTAAAAAACCTTTTCAAATGTTTAAGTAAAAAGATTTCCTTTAATTGAAAGGCATGTGCTGTGACAACTGAGTTAAATGCTACTCCAAGTCTATTTATTTATTTAGCTATATTTTTTGATAGAGCCAAAACCAAAGTCCACTTTCAGTTCTGCTGTAAGTTTGGTACTAGCAGAATTCTGCACTCAGAGAAAAAGAGAGAGACCATCATACCCTGGGATCAAAGGTCCCTTCCCATGACACATTCTGTCCTCCTAACAATTCCATCATTTTTGATAAGTGTTCAGTGTATCCCTGTCAGGTAAGAACCAATCCAAATTTAGACATCAAATATAATGTCAAATGTTATTTCCAAGATTTATAATAAACCTCATGGTCAAATCATAAAGACAAATAAAAGAAATCATGAAATCCTTGAGGCAAAATAGTCTGACTTCATGTCCAAGTGTGACACAATGGCTGTTAATATCCTGTAATAATTTTGTAAAAATAATCTTAAAATCTTTGGAAATATTTTAAAACAATAATGAGTACATAAAAATTGATTGAAATGGGTGAAATGCCAATGAGAAATTTAAAGGGTCTGAATGTTTTTATTATACTTTTATTATATTGTATTTTTTAGTTAGCTATAGGCCTGATTTTTTCAATTTTTAAAAATAGATTTATGTTATTAGTTGGGTATTGTTTAGACTAGTCATTGATTAATTTCTTTTAAAAAAACATTTTAAAGGGTGAAATTATAAAGCTGAAATTTATCTTGCTTCTTGAATTATATCTTCAAACAAGTAATTTTTTTAATGTTATAAATATTGTGTATGTCTCCAAGCAACGCTATTCAACACATAAATTTAGTTTTTAAATAAAATATTTTGTTTTACTTTAATCGTTTCTGTGACTAAATTTGTAAGTCTTTAACATGTGGACTACTTATGTTTTATTAAAAGAAAGGCTGCAAGAATAATCCATAACTGAAATTAGTTGTCCTACGGCTTGATACCAAATTGGGATGACATAGAACTGTACAAATATATTTTAATGGAGCCCATAAACTTTTTCTGATAAAGTTATTTTAAGTAAAAGAACTTCAATATTCATAGTTCTGATGTTTTTCAAATATGCAACCAAAAAGAAAAAAAACTTAAAAAAAACAAAAAAATGTATAGTATATTAAAAAATATTTAAAATCTAAATTAAGTTTGTTTAGAAATTATTTTTTTTTAAAATTACAATAACTAACTTTAAAAAATAAAAAAATGGGGGAGGGAGGCACCTTGAACCCATGTCTAGAAATGTAAGAGGAAAGAATTTAAAAATTGAAAACGGGGATTGTTTTTCTGCATTCCAAAAATAGCTATGTTAAAATCCAGGCTTTTTCCAATTCCTAAAATAGTTGAGGTTTACATTTATGAGATTAACAATTTGCAAAAGATAACAATGGGGTAAGACTGCAATCATTCTAGGTAGAAAGAATTCAAATCAACTGGAAATGCAAAATCCTGAAAAAAATACTCAAGAAAATACAATATTTTTAATGTGTCAGCCAGAAACCTTGGTAAGCAAACAAACAAAACACATAGAGTAATTAAAAACTGGAAAACTTATTTGCAAGAAGAATTCAAACATATTCTAAGTTGCAGCTAAATGTTCCAATTTTTAAACATCTTTTTGTGTTTTTGTTTGTTTGTTGATGGCGGTTTCTAGCTGAAAAATTAGTAGCTTTTTGTTCATTTGGCCTTTTTCTTCTGGCTTAAATGCTTTTTTTTAACCATTTGCAACTCGTTAATCTTATAAAATTACATAACATTACTTCTTTTACATTTTAGAATCTTAACATTTATAAATTTGTACTCTACCCAGCTTTATAGGTCTTATGCTTTAGGTTTACACATTAAAATGAAGTTCAAAATAAGTTATTAATGAAATCTTCAGAATTAAATAGCTGGTTATTATTAAAACTTACAAGAATAATTTATATGAAATCTTAATTTCACTATAGCGACCTCTAACTCTATTTCTAGCAATTGTGGAATCAGCCTGATTGAAAGCAAAAAAACAAAAAAGGTAAATAAACCCCATTGACTTGTATACATGTATACTGAAACAAGTACCATTTCATCTTGATCACTGTCATAGTATGTATCAACGTGACTACTGGTCCACATATCAAGAGCAACATGGCCAAGGGCCAAAGGTCGTGCTAGAATGCCAACATAATCCTGAGATATGTTAACAGTACTGATGAGATTTATATTTAATAATGTTTTTATGACTACTGAAATTTATGAAAGCAAAAGACAACAGAACAGTGTTCCATCAATTTAAACAACAGACATCGGCATGAAATCTCCATTTAAGTTTTATTGCAATTTAAAAATTTCTTTTAATCTTGAAGTATTGAAGTATATATTCATTAATGATTTACCACTGCTTAAATCCGGTCGTTCATTAAAAAAATTTAAAAACAGATATTCATAATACATTTACCAAATTTTTTGTGAGTATATACAAGACACACCTGAAATAAAGTTTTATGTGCCTCACATATGGAGGGTATCTTATTTGTGCAGTTTGAGTAAACAATTTTAATCAAAATCCTTAAAACCTGATACTTTTGTGTCTTATTATTAGGATATCTTATAAATGCACAAAAATATGGTAAGCTTTTTTTTTTAACAAGAACCTAGGGTATAGTGAGGGATGTTGAAGGATGATTATTTAAGTCAATTTAAAAGCTAATGTCACTTGCTAAAGACTTGCCTAAGCAGATCAATGAAGCCACCAGTACATCTAATATTTAACATTTCTAGAATATACATGCTAGATACTTTGACCATCCACAATGGACCAAGAGGCAGATAAGCATAAACAATAATCTTTGCGTTCCCTCCTTAGACAATTATTAAGTCTAAGCTAAAAATGTTAACAATGAAACCTTGTTTACTTCTGATGGGTAGTTAAATATTTGACACATGTTCATTTATGATAAAGGAAGGTAGCTACTAGATATAATTTGATAAGTGTTGGTAGATACCTAGACCGCATGTGTCTTATAGAATTTTGTTGACACTATCATTTAAACAACATAGATATTTTAAAACTTTATACACCATTTTGAGCACAAAATAGTTTTTTTTCATGTATGAGCTTTATAGTTATATAGCTTTATAGTTATAGTTATAATTTCAAACATTGGGTATAAGAAAATAGAGGGTCAAACTTTGTACACAAAAACTAGAAGATCCGTTTCATAATATTATAATGATTGTAGTCAAAATATATACTCCTTTTTCCTTACAATTTTATGATTGTTCTGCACACATCATGAATTGATTGAACTTAACACAACTTGGCATATGCCTTTTCTATTATACAGAAATAAATACTGTTGGAAAAGGGTGTGGTTTTTTTTTTTTAACCAGTGTGCGCCGCCAACAAATTGCAACACCCCCCTATTCCAAGATGGCGCACACTGCCACATCACGAGGTGGTGATGAACTTTGTTGGTGGCATAGACAGCCACATCATGAGGGGGTGGTGAACTTTGTTGGTGGCATAGACAGCCACCTCACGAGGGGGTTGTGAACTTTGTTGGTGGCATAGACAGCCACATCACGAGGGGGTGGTGAACTTTGTTGGTGGTGTACATTGCCTTATGACATTTGATTGATCAAAATCATCAGTTCTCTCATCACTTTTTACAACCCCCCTAAGCAGGCAACTTAACCGCGTTATATATATTTTTTTATATATATTTATATCGCCCAAATATCATGACCTCTGGTAAGTAAAGAACCCTATTATGTAGACATTCAAAAGTCTTAGCATTTTCTCATTGGTTATGTTGATTTTTTTAATATTGGAAAACCCTAATATTCAGGGGTGCCACTCACTGGAAGCTGTGAAAAATCCCTTTTTCTTTTAATTTCTTGAATCCTGAAATTTTACATATGCATTTTTTAAACCCTGAAAATTTAAACATGATGAAGTGTCATTTTCCAAAGTTCAATCCATCGCCACGTGTGTTTAACACTTTTTCCCATTTTGAAAATATAGTTATTTCCCATTCACAAAAAGTATTTTTAGAAAGTTTAAAGGAAAGAGTATATATATATATATATATATATGCTTGCTCAGATAGTGCGAGAAAGGGGGGAAAGAACAGACAAAAACTACAGCTTGAAGAAATCAAAACATGCAAGTGAACATCGTTGGGGGGAACCACAGATGCATTGCTGGTCTCAAGACATTCACACCTGCCCACCATCTTTCACCACCCTTGCTTGCCAACCATTAACTGTAATTGGCCCACACTAGCGAGGGTCAGCCATGTTTGCAAAAACGGGGGATAAAGAATGGGCACAAAAACATTTTAAAAAATCTTTCAATCTTTCACTGGGGCTTGAACCCTGGACCTTCACGTGTAAGGTGAAAATGATAACCACTACACTACAAATCACATGTTCATCTGTGAAGGAACAATCCAGGTGAATCCATGAACCATTTTAGGTCTCCAAAAAAAAACGTGTTCCTCTCTTCACCACCTTCACATGCCAACTGTACAAAAATTAGTTGACCCCAGCGAGGGTCATTCATCATGCTTGCTTGCACATACTCCCTTTAGTGAATTATATATATAGACTAGAAACTATCGATAATTGGGGCCCAGATGTTGTAGCAGACAATAGCTTGCTTGTCACCCATGATCCTGTGGGGAAGGGGGAATTTCACAGCGGGGAATGTTCAACAATATATCCAGCATAAACAATGTCATTCATCATTTTTTTAATATGTCATACTGATCTTGGATCTTTAATACAATAGATAATGATAATAAAAATAGATAAGACCCTTGGCGTAGCATACACCGCAGAGTTGCTCATAGATTTGCAAACCACTTTCACACCAAAAGCCTAAGAAAAATTATCAACATAAAAGAGCAGGAAAAGTTTGAGACACCAAAATGTTAGCCCGGTCAGGACTACCCAGCATCTATACTAGAGCCAAATACACTGGGCAGGGCATGTTGTATGCCTACCGGACCATCGTCTCCCAAAGATGCTCTTCTATGGTGTGTTTACTGAAGGGCATAGAGCATGTGGAGGTCCACGTAAGCACTACAAGAATACACTCAAAGCTGATCTAAGGGCCTTTGACATTGGACATGACTCCTGGGAGGCAGCAGCCAGTGACCAAGACCCCTGGCGCTCTATGATACGGAATCATGCAGCTGTCTGTGAGGCTAATAGACAACAGGCTGCTAAGACCAAACGTCAAGCCAAGAAGGGCGTATACAAAACCCTCCTGAAGAGATTCCATCCATCTCATATCCAATATGTGGACGCTAATTTCATGCAAAAATAGGGCAGACTAGCACTGGACTAATATGATGAGAGTAGTCACAGTTGACTACGAGGGATGAACAACAACATTTTTGATATGCGCAGTATTTGTCCTATTTATAACAAGAACGCATCTCACTAAATAGGCTTTCCGGACATTCTGACTTTTTATTAAAACCCAGAAGCCATATTTGAAAAACTAAACACACATATCCATGAAATGCGGGAAGAGCAAGAAAAAACCTCCTAAATCTGGAAAGAGCAAAATAAAAAATTTGAGAATCTGGAAAAATACAAATATTTCGCTACACTAATTCAGAATTCCGGGATAAACTTGAAATGTGGCACCCCTGCTAATACCTTGAGCACAAAAGAGGGCAAAATTTGCCTAAACCACAGTGGACATGTGGTACTTCTTTAACTCCACACACAGATGTTTGTTGTTGTGGTTGATCAGGGATTCTTACAATGTAATAAAATTCAAAGGATAAAAGTCACCAAGATGATGGCTTGACTTGGTGGTATTATTGTACATGAGTTCAACTTAATTGCTTTGTTTTAAAAAATAACTCATGATCTTTACCGGCCTACTGTACATGAAAACAGTGTTGATGACTATTCATAAAAAATAGTCAGTGTATTAATATTCAATAAGTATTATTTGGCAATCCTTTAAAAATTATTAAAACTATTTTAGGCAAATTATAACCTCTAAATATATTCAGTCCATTATTTTTAAAATTGCTATCAATACATTCTATTTAATTTTCATGTGAAGAAAGTAAAATATATTAAAACTCTGTATTAACACATCACTACTGTTAACCTAATTCATTTGTATGTACCCAATGATTGCCTTATACCCAGGTTTCACTGTAATCATTAACTTGCACTTTTTTACTTATAGGATGTCTTTTGAAATAAGTTTGGATGTTAAATGAATTCCTGTAGACATTTATTTCTTTTAATGAAATATAAGACATGGAATAAATGTTCTAGTCTTTAAAAATTAAAAATAAATTTTTTTTTATAAAAATGTAAATACATTTATCATTAATTAGCAAAAATTTTCTGTATAGAAGGAGCGTCTGTAACAGATAAGACAACATTGACGTTACCATAAATAATATTAAGTAATAAAGTTTCTTTTTAAAAAATGATTCACCTGCACTCTTGCTCTTATAGCTCCCATGGCTGGAATCTGAGAGAAGTAACCTGTAGGATGAAATGTTAAAATTTTAATATTAAGAACATGTTTTTTAATACTTTATTAATATTTTAAGCACATAATATATTACAAGTTATAAAATTTTCATTTTTCTTGTTGTATTTAAGTTACCTCGGTTAGCACATGCCATCCATCTAATGGCATGAATGGGATTAGGAGTTGGCCCAACAGCATAAGTGAAAACTCTGACCTAAAATCATTGAAAGGAAATGTTCAAAAATAAATTTAATTCATGCCAATTTGAATTTTGCTTTTCAAACTGATCCATGCAACTAAGCCAATGGCCACAATTATTTCCTTGAGTTTAAGAAACATTTTTGTTCAAAAACAAATTAATCCATATGATCAAAATTGCTCTAAGCCCTGACATATTTACACAAACTTCAAATTGTATAAAAAACAAAGGATAAACTGAAAGTTTTTGTTATTGGATTAATTCTAAAAATATTAATATGATGTATTTTTTTATAAACTGAAATGATAGGCCTACATTCAATTTTGAATGTCATAATTTGTAAGTAAAATAATCAAAATTGCAGATTAGTTCCCCTCATGGTTGTATAGTAAATAACAATTATCATTTTAAAATAGTTAAGTTAGACACTAACAGTTTTGTTGGGCCAGTTGTATTGAGCAAATACACTTTCAGCATTATCCGTTCCTCCATCGGTCAGCAGCATGATTACTTTGTTACAATCAGCTCCTATGTTTTTGCCATCATATGTATAGTTACGTTCAAACTGTAAAATTATTTGAAAGAAAAAATTTTTTAATTAAAAAGTCTAATTTCTTCATATTTGATGTTTTCAATCACCACACAATACAAAATATAAAATACTAGCTACTATACCTAGCGTTCTCAGGCCTGCTTTATGGATCCATTTTGTACATACTGAGGTATGTGATCCTATGGAAGTATTGTATCATAATAGGGAAAGGATTCAGCCAATGGTATTTCATTGCATAATGTGATCGCATACCCTAGTATGATCCCATTGCATAATAGGATTCAATTCTTGGTTGAGTTCATTTCCCAGATATAATCTAATTTCCAAGCTAAATCAAGTTCCTTGGTGGGGTCCCAATCATTGCAACATTTAATTAAATGGGAATCTTTTATGAGGTCCCACACCAATCTTCACTTGGAAACCATCTGTCACCTGCTGACCACGGACAACTCGGCAGTTTATCCCTTCGTACGTGTTTCTGATTATATCAGTAATCTTCTGTGACTCTCCATAAGCCTTAGCAATCTCCACAGAGTTTGCCTGTCCACATTGTTGAAGGATTTTTCATAGTTAACAAAATTGACATAGAGAGGCAAATTCCACTCTAGTGACTGCTCCAGGATGATGTGCAGTGCTGCTATCTGGTCAGTGCAGGATCTTTTGGTGCAAAAAGCTAGCTTGTTGGCCCCACATCAGAGGTTCTACAGCGTATTTCACGTAGGGCTTGGAACTTATTGGATAGTGAGATCTTAAATTTTTCCTCTTTGGCTTGGTCCTTCAGGAGGGAGCTATTATACCAAGGCCTGTATGCTTGTTGCTCGGTATAATGTCTTTTTAGCTTTACACATACATTTTGGAGAGATTGCCTGAATTTTTTACAAATACATACATGGTCTATATCATTCTCATGTCTGGTGAGACCCATGTAGCTTTATGTATCCTCTTGTGCTGTAAAATACTCCCGCCTATGACCAGGTCTGTTGTGGCACATAGGTCCCCAAATCTCTCACCATTGTCATTCATCACACCTATCCCTTGCTGTCCCTTAACCTCTTCATACTCTATGTTGTTACTGCCAATCTTGGCATTCAAGTCTCCCTTGAGGATGACAATGTTACTCTGTGGATGACCCTGGACTATGATCATCATTCTATTGTAGAATTCTTCTTTGTCTCCTTCATCGCTTTCATTGGTTGGTGCCCATGATAGCATGATGGCAACACCCAAGGTATGTGGGGCATCATCTTCTTCATGTTCTGAAAATAACACCATCTCCCCTGAGATTAATCTCTTCTGGCCCCATCCAGTCCATCTTCCTTTGCTGATTCCAAGAATGGTGAGCTTGTAGCTCCTCATCTCAGCGGCTATTTGTGCAGATTTACCAGCCTCATACATAGTGCGGACGCTCCCAGCTTCAATGACGGTGGTGGTCCTGGTATAGATGATGGTTGTCAGCCAAATAGCTTCCAGATTTTTGCTTTCACTATTAGGTGTCATATTTCCATCATCAAGGAATCCAATATCTCCCAGGACTGAAATGTCTTTTGTTGCTCTTTTTAGTGTTTTTGTAACTATGGCTTTTACACGTCAGGGTTGTAGGCCTTGCTTGCAACCACTTGGGGGCTTGCCCCTCACAGCTCAATGGGTAGCTGCCTTTGTTCGGGTTGGGTCCCTAGACTTTGTGGATCTCTCCACTTCCTACAAGGCAGTAGGGCTGATTTTGGTCCGCCCCTGGTATTTTATTTCCCTGGTACCCTCCATATCTGGTGGGCTTTCCTTTATTTGCTGCCTGTGGAGGTGCTCAATGGAAGATCAGCATCTCCGGACGAGAATGTTATATATAAGTGCCAATAATTGTCACAATCATGTAAAATCGAAAGGGAAATAAAGTTTTAAATTTATATGAATAAAAGGATTTGGTGTCCCCGGCTCAGAAAGAGATCAGTGCAATATGGTATTTTAAAATAGGTAACCAGGCTTCTTAGTACCAGGTTAGGTTAAGATCCATCCATTTACCAATGTTTAAAATAATTTTTATTAAGCTCATATAATTAAAAAATAAGATTTTAGTCACCTGACCCTGAAGGTTCATTATTTTAAAAGAAAGTATATGTCATGATTTTTAATAGGGGCACTCAACTATTTCCCAAAGTTTCATTCCAATCGGATTGAAGATATAAATAGATTTACATTATAACTTAAACAATTAATGAATCTAATATACAGCTAACAAAATAGCTTATATTTGTACAGCCTTATACAAGATTTGTAAGGGCTTTCAATTTATGTTTTTACATTTTAATACCTTATCATTATTATTTAAAAGAAAGAATTTTATTTTAGTTTTCATCTCAAATGATCCCCCCTCCCCCTACAATACTAATTCTGATTTTAAGATAAATAGAGAAAAGTTGTTTACCTCCTCAAATTTTTCAAAAGCAAATTTAATTGCTTTACTGAAATCAGCTTGACCTGTTGCTGTAATTTTGTCTACATCTTTAAACATTTGCTGATGAAAAAAAAAGTAATTTCATGGATAAAATTTGATTCAAGATTATAAAAAAATGTAACATTCAATCAGTTGACATAACGATTGTATTGAAAATTATATTAATATTAATTATATTAATATAAGTCCTCAGCATAAGATATGACATACTTTTTTATTTCTGAAGTTAGCTTGTACAAATCCAGTGCGATTGAAACACTTGCTAACAAACGTGGCTTCCTCAGCAAACTTGAAAAAAAAGAAAAAAACTGTTATGAAAAATAAAATAATTTATGCTTTGAATGATTTAAAATTGATATCATTTGGTACTAATTATCTATATATTCCAATAATTATTTAATTTACATTAGGAGAAAAAAATTAATTTTCAAATTAAATGTTAAAATTGAAGATAAGACATAAGGTTAAAAATAAGCACTCACAGAAATAATGTTGACAAAATCATTTTCTCCTAGAGTGTCGAGAATGGACTTCACTGCATTTTGCATAAGTTGTAGAGATTGACCATGTGTACTTCCACTCCTTAATGAGAAAATATATTGTTTTTCTTAATTATTCTCAATATTATGAAAATGTTTTATATATATATATATATATATATTATATAATGAATTGATGAGCTGATAAATCTCAGAAATAATACATAAGTGACAAGTATAAATTTTAATTTTAAGGATTAATTTACGTGTCTATTAATATCATCATATCCTTAGGTGAACTTGAACCTTGAGTGTACCTGAGAGGAAAATAAATGCAATAGGGCTATGAAGAAAAATAAGAATTATAAAAATCACACATAATCTTAAATCAAGGTAAGAATATAAAGTTTATAAATAAAAGTTTAATAAAAACTTAACAAACCAAAAGTTGAAGCATTTTTATTTTTTAAACTGTTGTTTAAATAAGCCTAAATACCATTAAAGCTTGGCTTCATAAAAGAAATTCATTTCTTGATTTGCTCAATTAAATTTACTGTAATTAGATTATTGCTAAAACATTCATACCATGACTGTCTGCGAACATCATACAGGTCAACTCTAGTTGTAGGCCAAGCAGCAGCTATGGGAGGTATAATAACAATTTAGTAATGACAGGATTTTAGGATGAAACTAGACTTTTAATATAAAAATATTAGGGCTGTAATGATTAATTTAAATTTAATCGTTAACTTTTCAAAACTTAATGAATTAATCGTTAATTGTGATTAAAGCCAAAAATTAAAATTTATGATGTCATGAGTAACTCTTATGAAACTTTTTTGTTGAAAATCTAAATAACACTGGAATGTCTCCTTTATATGTCATCTTTTAACCAATTTTGCAAAAAAGACAAGTGTGTTGACATTATTTGGTTCAATTGGCGAGCGGGTCCAATTGACATTATAACCAACCGAGCTGAAAAATCATTTATATGGAACTGAGGTAACTGGTATACACAAAACGGTCTTGGCAAGGAATGACATTATCAGATATCGTTGTTTATTAAGTTTCCACCATTGTAGAGGGTTAATGGATTCAGGAACTCTAATCTCCACTTGAAACACAGTAATTCATTAGAAGAGGGGCCCTCCATAAAGAACATCTACTCCAAAGGGGGCAGGGGGTGGAAGAAAGAGTGATGGTTTGTGACACGGGGGAGGGGGGATTAAAATGTGTAAAAAATAGCGTGGCGTACTTCTTGGACAGCCCCAGAGCTGTTGTCATTTTCTGTCTCTGAGTCAGGCTCAGCTTAATATGCTTTTCATTTGTTTTGATAATTAGGTAAAAAGTTAGAATCATGGTAGGTAACTTTATCAACATTTTGAACATTCCAGGCAGTCAATAGATTAAAACCAAAATGTTCGTGTAATCGTCAAGAATTTCATTATTTATCGGCCGCTAATTTTTATTATTTTTTTTTTTTAATTTTACTTTCAATAATTTGTAAGTGATGGGTTGATTAATTTTTAAAAATAATTTAATAGTGAAAATTTTTAAAGATTAATCAAGAAATTAATTGTTAATTTCTGCAGCCCTAAAAAATATTCATGTTAGTATTAGTTATCCCTTTATTCTTAGGGTACGTTAATATGTGAGTAATGAGAAATGTAATTTTCTGAATCATTTCTTTCATTGTTGAGTCGTTATAAGGGCTCTGAGAGGATAAGGCCCAAACATTTTAAAAGGCAACTTATCTGAGAGAAGGAAATTTTTAATTCAAACATGGAATTCCATTTGATGATATTACATTGGCACAATAAAAATTATGTTAACTCTTGCAAAACCACAGGTGCACAGTTATATAATTTAAAAGCAATTTCAATTTGTACATCTAAATAAGTTGACATAGATGTGTTTCATTCAGAACCAGCTTTTCCTTCTACAGAAGAATTCAAGCACTTGTGACTTTGAAATGCAAAGTGTACAGCATTGACACATTGTTACAGATGCCAGAAAATAGTAATGGTCACTATTTTTGCATATATATAAGACTAGTAGTTATTAATATGTTAGTGAAGAAAACTATTTTAAGACTGAACACAAATAACCAACCAGGAAATGTCCTCATGAATCCAGTGTTTGAGCCAAAGTACTGCCATAAAATATCCTGATCATTATTGTAATTTTCTTTAAACTGTTCCTCTAAGGCAGCAGTCCAGTTGAGACCATTTAAGATATCAATATCTGAACATGAAAGAAGTTATTTGCTTTAATTTATTTGTTTTAATTTATGTGATTTATTAGATTAAATTTATTTTCTTTAATTCCCAAAAATAATAGTACATAAAATTGTTTACAAATAATGGATTTTTGTACTTCCAAACTGATAGCCTTTTTAGTTTAAATCAAAATTAGCAATAGTGCTTTTATTATATTTTTATTCATTTTCCATATAAGTTCTACTGACCACCATCATAAATCTCAACAGGTATGTGGACAGATGAAATGTTATAGTTGACCTCCTTTCTAAATCTATCCACGTAAACCAGTGGAATGCCTTGTTGGTCCACTTCTTTTGTATTTTCATATGTGACCATATCCTTCTGCAGACAATGCACACAAAATATTTTAAAGGAGAGAAAACTTAATTTTTAAAAATTTCCTTTTACAAAGGCTTTATAAGGAATTTAATTGTAAAGATTTTAAGAGATCAGGAAATAATTTTCACACTCACCATTAAATTTTTATTCCATTTGTAAGCTGCTGCTGTGGTTTCCGCAACGTCCACTAATTTCTTCAATTTAATTAAAAAATATATATTAGTTAATAATTTCATATGCATAAACGTAAGTTTTTACAAATTAAAATTTACAAATTAAATTCTGACTAAAAACTGTAGTAGTCAATAAAATGATTAAATTCTCACCCTTAGTGCTTCCATTTTTTTATGCATCATCTCTGAAAGAGCTTTAGCCATCTTTACCACAAGATCTTTACCAGAAACAACTTCATAAGTTCTCGTGATCCCTGGACCAGTATCAACAATAAATTTCTGTCTCTGCAAACAATTTTAAATAGATATTCTTTGATATATTTTTAATGCCAAAATTTTAGTTTTAAAATTAAACATAAATTAATTGAAGACCTATGTTCTGATGCACTTCTGTTATGACAGATTAAGTCTTAATAGCAATATTACTTGGCAAATATCTTGGTAAAATCTTATAAATACCTTAGCAATTAACAAAAAATGTATCACTAAGTGAATAAAGATTTACCCTAAATTATTAGTTGACATAGTTAACAGAATTCATCATTGAAAATATAACATTTTGAAGCGTAAAGATCCCTAAGTTGTATAATCTTTCAACAAAATTTCATAAATGGAACATAATATAATCTAATTCTTATATCTACATCAGGGGTGTAAAAACTGTGGCCAATTAAATACATGCTTCCCACTAAAAAAATTTTTGCAGCCAAAGGAAATTAAAAAAAAAAAATCAATAAATCTATTTCAAAAGTGGATGTTTCTACTTGAAATGAGGCTGGCTTTTTTTTAATGCAGCCCCTTTAATTTCTTACTAATGCAGTCTCACTCCTCAAAAAATAAAATAATGATTACATGTCTAGATATAATCAGTAAATATATGTTTCTATTTCTATAATTTACTACAGAGAAGCAATGAAGTAATTATAAATAGTGAATTATTTCAACCAGATTGTATTTTTAATTATTTTAACACTTTCTCAAAACAAAGCCCTGCCTGCTGCTTCAGCCACCTCTGGGGATAAAACTCTAATCTTTTACAGTCTTGTCTTATTTATACAGACACTCCTTCTATACAGAAGATTATTGTGTCCACAAACCATGCTGGTCTGTTGGCAGATGATGCACCATTCAAAGGTCATGTCTATGAGGGTCCCATGTATTACATAGCCATCTTTGTTTCAATAACAAGTATTAAGTACCCATTTGGAGCTGGGTGGACAAAGGGACGCCCTTGGCCCCAGGTACAAATCCCTGCCTTCACAAATCCAGTTGACCACCGTACCCCTTTTTGGCCAAATACAGGAGGACACAAAAAAAAACACAACTTTTTAACGATTCAATAAAACCAAGATTTATTGGAAAAAATAAAAACATTCTATTAAAAGGTTAAAATATGCCATTTAAGAAAAATTAATGGAATTTCTCTTCTTTTTAAAGTACATAATTAAATACTGTCCACCTAAATGAATGCATTAAAAAAATTCCAGCTTTTTTTGTGTCACATTGTTTTTCTTTACGATGATAGTAATTTTATTAATTATATTACCCTCATCTAAGTCCCAATCCTGTGCATATTTAGCCACTATATTTGACTAAGTTCACCACTATATTTTGACTAAGTTCACCACTATATTTGACTAAGTTCACTACTATATTTGATTAAGTTCACCACTATATTTGTTTAAGTTCACCACTATATTTGACTAAGTTCACCACTATATTTGACTAAGTTCACCACAATATTTGACTAAATTCACCACAATATTTGACTAAGTTCACCACTATATTTGACTAAGTTCACCACTATATTTGATATTTGACTAAGTTCACCACTATATTTGACTAAGTTCACCACTATATTTGACTAAGTTCACCACTATATTTGACTAAGTTCACCACAATATTTGACTAAGTTCACCACAATATTTGACTAAGTTCACCACTATATTTGACTAAGTTCACCACTATATTTGATTAAGTTCACCACTATATTTGTTTAAGTTCACCACTATATTTGACTAAGTTCACCACTATATTTGACTAAGTTCACCACAATATTTGATTAAGTTCACCACTATATTTTGACCAAGCTCACCACTATATTTGACTAAGTTCACCACTATATTTGGTTAAGTTCACCACTATATTTGACCAAGTTCACATAATAACTAAAATTTCACCATATAATAAGGAGCATAGATCTGCCTCATGGCAACCAAATGATATCTTTTGTTCTATATTATTTAAAAGTAACAAAGTTAGTTAGCAAGGTTTTTTTTATTGAAGAACAAAGATGTGGATAGAAATAAAAAGAGAAAGAGAGGAGAGTGGCTGTAATAACAGATAAAATAAACAAAGTGGAAAGCAATTAAAATTGAAAATAGTGAAAAAGCTACAAAGGAGAATTTTACCACAGAAATAGAGGGTGCAAAAATTAGAGGGAAAAGTTGAGATTGAAAAAGAGAAGAATTTGTGAATTAAATAAATATTTGTTGTGATAAAAGTTTAAAATGAAATTTTTGTGAGACTTCCACAAGTACTTACTAAAATTGGATACAAATGACCCAAAAATTGAAGGTCTGTGTCAATTTTCGAAGCCCAAGATTCCACACTAGAAAACAACAGAATATTGTTTTTAAACATTTGTATCATTAAATTATATGCAAGAAAGTAGCAAATTAAAAAATGGCATCTATAACATAACATGGTGATAATTATTGGGATAAAAATTATCTTTTAAACTTAAATTCTTATGGTATGTTAAACTTGAGACAGAATAATGATCTTGTTACGTTACAATTTTAAGTTCTGATTACATTAAAATAAAAGAGATAAGGATTGCCTGTAAAATGTTACTACTCTAAAAAAAAAAAAAATTAGACCTTGGCTAATTCTATTCATTATAAATTTTAAAGTGAATATATAAAAAGGGCCTAACAGAAAAAAACACTTGAGTAAAATGTTAAAGGTCCTTATTCAAACCAATAATCTCCTACACCCATCAAATAAATGGCTGAATGCTTCGTAGAAAGGTTATGAATGCTGCCAAACAAACAAATCACACACATGCAAACTTGATGAAATATTATCTAAATATAAAAAAAATATATAATATAATCTTCTGTATAGAAGGAGCGTATGTAACAGATAAGATAAGATAGTATACTATTATTCCACACAGTTTCAGTATCAAAAGAAATTTTGCAAATGTTGCCAATAGGTTTACCAAGATGGCTCACTTATGATCTGTCAGGCTCACTCATACTCTGTTTACATGTTATCAATCTACTAATCTATAAGCCACATTGCAGTCTCACCCACATTTTGTTCACTTATGAAAGTGTAGGGCTTCACTTGACTTGACCTGGGATGTGGTGGTTGAGAGGTAGCGCTCTCGACTGTCATACCGATGGTCACGGGTTCGAATCCACACGAAGGTGGGGATTTGTTCTCGGGGCCTGAGGAGTCCCCGAGTCACCCAGCTCCGAATGGGTACCTAACTAGACAATAGTTAGGCGGCTGGGGTAATGCGTGGAACCCCTATAGCCGTGGCCTGTGACCGCTGCATCACTTGCCAACAGATCATCTCTCATGGTCTGTGGACGCAATTATCTTCTGCATAGAAGGAGCGTCTGTATATCTAAGATAAGATAAGACCTGAATTTTATTCATGATAGAAACATCTAACAGGCTAGAAACCATTGGTCTATCCTCAAGCTCTTCAACGTTAAAGTGGTCCAGTTTGTCAAAGAAAAGCGAACCAAAACACGCATAGTACAACACAGCTTTTTAAAAAACTGAACAGTTCCTCTTTCTGTGTAGAAGATTATTGTGTCAGGTGAAGCAACATCCAAAGACCACAGGATATTAGGGGATTGTGTGGCACCTTTATTTACCCCAACTAATGTCAGGTACCCATCACAGCTAGGTGGACTCAGGGACAACCTTGGCCTTGGCAACAAGTCCCTGCCTTTACAGAGACTTAAACCTACTAATCTCAATACACCAGACAAGTGTGCATGTCACCAGCCCATTGTGCATGTCACCAGCCCATTGTGCATGTCACCAGCCCATTGTGCATGTCACCAGCCCATTGTGCATGTCCCTTTAGGACTTTCAAGGAGAGTACATCCCACATGGTGACAGACATCAGGTGGACATTGACCCACATGACAGACATCAGGTGGACATTGTCCCACATGACAGACATCAGGTGGACATTGTCCCACATGGTGACAGACATCAGGTGGACATTGTCCCACATGGTGACAGACATCAGGTGGACATTGTCCCACATGACAGACATCAGGTGGACATTGTCCCACATGAAAGACATCAGGTGGACATTGTCCCACATGACAGACATCAGGTGGACATTGTCCCACACGAAAGACATCAGGTGGACATTGTCCCACATGGTGACAGACATCAGGTGGACATTGTCCCACATGACAGACATCAGGTGGACATTGTCCCACATGAAAGGCATCAGGTGGACATTGTCCCACATGACAGACATCAGGTGGACATTGTCCCACATGACAGACATCAGGGGGACATTGTCCCACATGACAGACATCAGGTGGACATTGTCCCACATGAAAGACATCAGGTGGACATTGTCCCACATGGTGACAAACATCAGGTGGACATTGTCCCAATGGTGACAGACATCAAGTGGAAAATGTCCCACATGATGACAGACATCAGGTGGACATTGTCCCACATGATGACAGACATTAGGTGGACAATGCCCCACATGGTGACAGACATCAGGTGGACAATGACCCACATGGTGACAAACATCAGGTGGACATTGTCCCACATGACAGACATCAGGTGGACATTGTCCCACATGACAGACATAAGGTGGACATTGTCCCACATGACAGACATCAGGAGGACAGTGTCCCATATGGTGACAGACATCATGTGGACATTGTCCCACATGGTGACAGACATCGGGTGGACATTGTCCCACATGGTGACAGACATCAGGTGGACATTGTCCCACATGACAAACATTGGGTGGACATTGTCCCACATGACAGACATCAGGGGGACATTGTCCCACATGGTGACAGGCATCAGGTGGACATTGTCCCACATGACAGACATCAGGTGGACAATGTCCCACATGACAGACATCAGGTGGACAATGTCCCACATGACAGACATTAGGTGGACATTGTCTCACATGGTGACAGATATCAGGTGGACAATGTCCCACATGGTGACAGAATCAGGTGGACAATGTCCCACATGGTGACAGAATCAGGTGGACAATGTCCCACATGGTGACAGACATCAGGTGGACATTGACCCACATGATGACAGACATCAGGTGGACATTGGCCCACATGACAGACATCAGGTGGACATTGTCCCACATGACAGACATCAGGTGGACATTGTCCCACATGACAGACATCAGGGGGACATTGTCCCACATGACAGACATCAGGTGGACATTGTCTCACATGACAGACATCAGGTGGACATTGTCCCACATGACATACATCAGGGGGACATTGCCCCACATGGTGACAGACATAAGGTGGACATTGTTCCACATGGTGAAACATAAGGTGGACATTGTCCCACATGACAGACATCAGGTGGACATTGTCCCACATGACAGACATCAGGTGGACAATGTCCCACATGGTGACAGACATCGGGTGGACAATGCCCCACATGGTGACAGACATCAGGTGGACATTGCTCCCCACATTATTTATAGTGTGACCTACTTTCATGTCAACTGTGCAACACAACTAGGATAACCCTTGCCTTAACTACTGGTCAGACCTTTATGACCTGGCCTACATCTGTGTATGTTGGGTATGTATAGTATAATATTGTTACTTGTTTGTTACATATTATAAGTTTTTTTCTTAAATTGAATAGCACAATTATGGGTTTGCACTTCATTTAGCAGTATATTAGTATGTCTAATAAAATATGGGGTATGTAAATAAAGTAAATGTTACAATTATTAGCAGCAGTAGTGTTTAGAATTAGGCAGTAGGCTGCATTTTAATTTAGTTACTTTTGTATCATCACATTCAGACAGTATTATTATTAACAAGACTTTGTACAGCCAATTAATTAATAATGGGTGAAATTAGTGGGTGCTACGCCTACTGATACTGAGTCTGATAATTAATAATAGTATTTGAATTGTGTGCTTATTTTAGTCTACTCAACTCAAACTAATAGACTCATAACTCAGACACTCATACTAAGAGTAAGACTCATTTGACTCATAACTCAGGGCATACTGTCGTATAGACTCATTATTATTAACTCGTACTAAGACTCATTAATACTATTATTATTATTACTTTTACTAATTATAACTCATGGAATTTTAATAGTCAAGCAAAGGCCAGACCTTATCCGTATCCCACTCTACTCAGTTAAAGACGCAACTGCCCGTATATTTAATAGTATTTAATACTCACTCTTTTAACGTTGGAACCTCTTTGGCCATCGATATTCCATTAAAATACATCAAGGAGAGAAGGATACTGACATTCGATATTGACATGATCCATATGAGCAACGCCATGTTTAATTCTGTGCGACTGTACTGTTTGTGTATTAATGTGTATTCACTTCGCTACTCTACTCAGCCTCGATGTGGACACAAATTTGCGAGAGCAGACGATGGTGAGTGAATCTCACCGTCTCACGTGTAGGGAGGCTCGAACAGGGGGCGAAGAAAATGCGCAGATCGATAGTGTAACTCATTGGACCGAAACAGTCCAATGCTTACAGTGCTTTAATTCAGTGAGGCCTAAACTTGCACGTGCAAGAAGACTAACATTTAAAATCAAATAGGCCTAATTATAATAGTTCATGCGTAAAATTGCAGTATTGAATATGTGTCGCCGTCAATGAGTCAATGTAAACATGATATGAATATGATTGTTTAGTTTATAAAAATGTATACGGTAAATGTTGCTAGGGCCTTGATGCCTTGTTTTGTTTTTTTGTTTTTACTAAATTTTAAGTTAAAAAATATCAATCAAAATATGTTGTTCTTCATATCATCAAAATGTTTTAGGACAACGATATCATGACGATGGTGATTTCTTATCGTTATAGATTAAAGACTTAAAGTTCATAGTTAACTAGCAACATATTCTCGCGCCTTTCAGTCTCATTGAGTATCAGCATCGCTCGGGAAACAGTACATACTAACATACATAGCCTACAGCCTCTTAAACCTAATGAATTAATTGAGGTTCCTGATTGTAAAGAAAGAAGGGGTTTCAATGAAATCTTTCAACTTTATTTCATAATATTAAAGAAAACTTAAAATAGATAAAGAAACATCAAGAAAACTACACAGGTTCTAGTACAGTGATGACGAACCCATGGCACGCATGTCACAGTCGGCACACAGAGCCTCATCAGCTGGCACGCTACTAGATATAAATAAGTGGGTTTTTGGTTGACTTTGGGCACACGGCCCCCAAAAAGGTTTCCAACCACTGTTCTAGTTCTAGTGTAACATCGAACTTTTAAAGTAAATTTAAAAATTCCTTTCAACATAGGCTATTAAATGGGAATGAAGTAAATGGGAAAGACGTGAAAAGGGTAAGGGTTAGCCTGACAGGACGTAACAAAAACAGCAAACGTTTCAGCAAAGAGCCTTCCTCAACGGAATCAGTATTGATGTATGTAATTTTTAAAAAATATATATTAATCCGAAAGTCACACTTGAGCTATTGCGGAAAATATCAGTAAAGTATAACTTTTAAAAATTAAAACTATAACGTCGCCCATTTAAATATGTATTTAGTCATTGTAGGGGGGGGGGGGAGGTCCAAAGTCCAGGCGGCGGGTCAAACACGACCCGCGCTTAAATTTTTTAATGATCTTCGGCCACATCTTGAATAACTAATTGACGGACGTACTATTATGTAACGACTTTATATTTATTTCAACAAGTCAAACTTTTTTTTACTGTTTTAGTACCTCAATGGATGGCAAAAATCGATCACATTTTATTGTATACCAATTACTAGAATTTCAGTCATTAAAGATCAATTTTAAAAATCCGTAAAAAAAAAACACGTTTTGACTATAAATCCTTTACATACGAGACATAACTATAAAGATGTTTAATACATGTATAATACGCAGCGCAAGACAGTTTAGACGATCCAAAAATACAAAATTCTAGTTATGTCTCCTAAAAAAATGTTTAATATATCGTGAATATATTTTTTAAAAGTATTATCAATTTATTGCGCTTCTTATTGCGCGACAGGACATGTTGTTGAACATAATATAATAATAAGCACCACGACACTTTATCTGAAATATTAACTTGATACATAGAGATAAGTAAAATAATCTAAAATTCAATAATTTAATTACAGTACATTCGATCGATCTAAAATTTTGATACATCATTTTTATCATCGGCACAAGTCTGCCTGCAAAATTTCACCTCGTTACCTTACGAGGGAGTGGGATAAAACTCGATCCAAAGTTTTTCGGCAAGGGCTCCAGCAGACACCACGAGTTAATATCAAGGATTTAATTTTTTTTTTTGAGTGAGACTGACGAGACGTCACAAACAGGTTATGGGTGAGACTGACGAGACGTCACAAACAGGTTATGGGGGAGACTGACGAGACGTCACAAACAGGTTATGGGTGAGACTGACGAGACGTCACAAACAGGTTATGGGTGAGACTGACGAGATGTCACAAACAGGTTATGGGTGAGACTGACGAGACGTCACAAACAGGTTATGGGTGAGACTGACGAGACGTCACAAAACAACGAACGTTTTGGCAAAGAGCCTTCTTCAACAAACAAATAAACGAATATAAAAAAAAAATAATTAAAACTTACAGGTAGCTGCGATGAAATCCAGAGCATATCTGTACCTCATGGAGTATGGCCCGCCATGCCAAAAGTTTGGACGCTCATAACTTGGTGTAAGGATGCACTCTTAACGCGCGTAAAGCAATGTAAAACGTCATGAAATTATTTGTAATGTATTTTTGTGTTGTATTTTCAAGTTAGAATTAATTGCCTTTTTTAATATCTACAGGTATAGAGTCTACTGCTTTTTGCTACTAGACTAGTAATGATTTAACGAATTTTATTATTCTGGTCAATTTTGAGTATTTTCCAGAAATAAATCTGGCAGCTGCTCTTTTTTTTCAATTTGTTCTAGTTTATCAATGTTTTATTTGGTGGATGGATCTCTTACAGAAATATGTGTGCCTTGAAATGGACTATCTATTGAATTTAGGACCGACAAATATTGGGGTAAAACTTTAAATGTTATCCAAGGAGGTCGAGGAAAAAAAAAGGGGGGGGGGGTTGCCAATTCTCTCCCTTGATTTAGCAAAACATTCATCACAATACGTTAAATGACATTATTATGATCATAATATTTTTTTTAATGAACGTTTTTAATTTTATTAGTACTTTTAGAGTTTAAAATTTTACTAATTAATGAATAAACGTTAAAATTAAAATGAATTTGCACCCAAAGCAACATAAAACAGACCACATATGCAACAATGACTATACTTAAAACGATTCCATTTCAAATACTACCCAAATCTAAAGCGTTGGTTGATCGGTGGTAGTTTGACCCATATGAAGTTGACTTATTGTAAGAGCGCGCGTCCAAGGATGAGTAGATATTCCCTTGAATTATTTATAGCCCACCAATGTGACAATTGACATACAGTTACACAGCATTGATTTTCTGCATCCACTTTGGCTGAGACTGAAAATAAACATTACCATTGAGATCCTGTCGTGTTAACATCACCAACCTTTCAAACACTCATGTCTTTGTAATGTAGGGTCATATTTTATGTATATAACTGCTGAATGTCTATGTAGTGTCATATTTTATGTATATGACTGGTGAATGTCTATGTAATATCATATTTTATGTATATGACTGCTGAATGTCTATGTAGTGTCATATTTTATGTATATGACTGCTGAATGTCTATGTAGTATGTAGTTAATGTAATGTCATATTTTATGTATATGACTGCTGAATGTCTATGTAGTGTCATATTTTATGTATATGACTGCTGAATGTCTATGTAACTATGTACTATAAAATTTTATGTATATGGCTGCTGAATGTCTATGTAGTGTCATATTTTATTATATGGCTGCTGAATGTCTATATTATATGGCTGCTGAATGTCAATGTAGTGTCATATTTTATGTATATGACTGCTGAATGTCTATGTAGCATGTAGTTAATGTAATGTCATATTTTATGTATATGACTGCTGAATGTCTATGTTGTGTCATATTTTATTATATGACTGCTGAATGTCTATTTAGTGTCATATTTTATTATATGACTGCTGAATGTCTATGTAGTGTCATATTTTATGTATATGACTGCTGAATGTCTATGTTGTGTCATATTTTCTTATATGACTGCTGAATGTCTATGTAATGTAGTGTCATATTTTATTATATGACTGCTGAATGTCTATGTATTGTCATATTTTATGCATATGACTGCTGAATGTCTATATAGTATCATATTTTATGTATATGACTGTTGAATGTCTATGTAGTGTCATATTTTATGTATATGACTGCTGAATATCTAAGTAGTGTCATATTTTATGTATATGACTGCTGAATGTCTATGTTGTGTCATATTTTATTATATGACTGCTGAATGTCTATGTTGTGTCATATTTTATTATATGACTGCTGAATGTCTATGTAGTGTCATATTTTATGTATATGACTGCTGAATGTCTATGTAGTGTCATATTTTATGTATATGACTGCTGAATGTCTATGTAACTATGTACTATAAAATTTTATGTATATGGCTGCTGAATGTCTATATACTATCATATTTTATTATATGGCTGCTGAATGTCTATGTAGTGTCATATTTTATTATATGGCTGCTGAATGTCTATATTATATGGCTGCTGAATGTCAATGTAGTGTCATATTTCATTATATGGCTGCTGAATGTCTATGTTCTATCATATTTTATTATATGGCTGCTGAATGTCTACATAGCGTCATATTTTATTATATGGCTGCTAAATGTCTATATTTATATGGCTGCTGAATGTCTATATTTATATGGCTGCTGAATGTCTACGTAGTGTCATATTTTATTATATGGCTGCTAAATGTCTATGTAGTGTCATATTTTATTATATGGCTGCTGAATACTCTGGCCTTGGATTAGATCTATTATAGACTCTGCTTCTGTCCAGATGATTATTGCATCCGAGTAAAAATTTTCTCCCAGGGTGTGTAAAAAAATATTTTAAATTAAAGTGAAATGGAAAAAAGATTATGGTAAACAGATGAATAGTCAAAAGTGGGCTTGTCACACAAGAAGCAGCTTGCATACACAATTGCAAACTGAGCATTGAGTACTGTAATTTGGTGGCCAAACTTGCACATTATTTTATTAATATTATATATATATATATATATTAAAGTCTAGTAAGGTGTTCTTTTATGGTTATCAACATACTTTTCATTTTTTTTAATTGAAAAAAAAATGATTTAAAAGATTTACTCTACTATCAAAGTGATAATTTTTTATTTGCCTCTACCCAAGTCAATGACATTCATATAATCTGGACATACAGTCTTTATGTGACAACAAGCCCTACAATATACTAAATAAATAAAAGTCTCATGAAATATGCAGTTATAGCCTATCCACAATATCACAGCCATGTATTCTCTAACTCTAATGTGTTATAAAATTTATAAAATGCATATACCCGTATGTAACTTTTTGATCTTATACTTGTACTTTTACATTTTTACAGACACGCTTTCTTTTCAGAACACTATTCTCTTTTATACTTATCCATGGATTATGTCTGGTCTTGCAATTTTATTATTAGATTGTGTGTTAGTTGTTGAGGCAGCTCATTCCAATAGTTCCATGGGCAAGTGCCAGATGAGAAAGACTATTTTTAAAAATTTTTATGTGTTCAATTCTTGCATTTGGAACAAGAAAAGTGTTTTTATACTTATGCAGATCTGAGTTTGTTGGATAAGATATTATTTTTTGTGTATTCGTAGGTTACAATTTATTGCCTCATGTAGATTTGCTACTATTACTCCTTTGTTCTTCTAACCCACGATTGTTTCTAGGTTCAGTGCTTTAACTAATGGTGTTAATCCTGTCAGTCATGAATTGGGTTTGATAAACAAATAGAATTAACTGATAATGATAAAATATAAAACTTTAATTAGCATTATGATAGTGTTTGTTATACTCAAGCAATGTATAGAGGGTGGGGTAAAGGAGGCACTTATCACTGCAACCAACATCACAAGGTGGCAAAAATCATCTAACTTACAACACAGGGTGGTAAAATTATCTATTTATGACAGGACCTTACATCAGAGGATGGTAAAATCATCTATTGATGATATAAACTTACATCAGAGGGTGATAAAATCATCTATTGATATAAACTTACATCAGAGGGTGGTAAAATCATCTATTGATGATAGAAACTTACATCAGAGGGTGGTAAAATCATCTATTGATAGAAACTTACATCAGATGGTGGTAAAATCATCTTTTAATGAAAAGAACTTAAAAATTAAACTTACATCAGATGGTGGTAAAATCATCTATTGATAGAAACTTACATCAGATGGTGGTAAAATCATCTTTTAATGAAAAGAACTTAAAAATTAATTCAAAAATAAAATGTCTATTAGGTTATAAAAACGATAAGTGCTATTTCTATTATCTATCTATCTATATATGTATATATATATATAATATCGCTATATATTTATATTATACATTCTGTAACAATGCATACAATTAAGCAATTATAATATTTTTAAAAATAAATCTTACACCAATTTAAAAAAAAATTGGAGAACAGCTTAGATAATATGGGGGAAAGATATGTTACTAAATATAAGGTATGGCTAAGTGGAGATCAATATACTAAATTAGAAGTTCATAACTGATTATTATGAATATTTTTATACTCAATTTGTGCTAATAATATGATTAATATGTTTATTGAATGCTGGGTCCCATGTGTAATTACTATTGTTAATTTTGGTCTAAAATTTCAAGAGATGTTTAATCTTTTCACATTCTTATGCTTTCTACCACAATGTTTCCTGGGGAGAAATAAAAACAATATCCAATAAAATTTTGTTTTCAACTAAGGGACATAATATATCTTTGGATTTTCAGAACAATTTTCTACATTGCATAATTTTTAGTTTACTTTTAACTTCAAGATAGAAAAGATGTGCACTAATTACCAAACCACTGCCAAATACAGAATAATAATAATAATTTATAAATATTAATATAAATACATATAATTACATACATACACATTTATGTCATATTTCCTTAAAATATCTACATTGTTTGGTTAAAAATGTGTTAACCAAAAACATTTCCCCACATACATGGAAGAAAATTATTAATTATGAACTTATATTAATCATTTAAGTAATGCTATCATTGTTATGTCACAATGTTAATTTTTATTTAGAAAAGGATAAAATTTAAGACTTGTATTTCAAATACTATTTATTTAATGAGTGTTGTCCTGACAGTAAGGTCATTTTTCAGAAAGATATCATAGTTGTACTATACTAATCATTATTCAAGGGCAAAGGTGTTATGCTTAAAGTTTATATATATATTTTTAAAAAAATAATAATTTGGATTTGGTAATTTTTTTTTCAAGTGCTGAGGAAGTTAGGGGAGGTAAAGAGGGGAAAGAAAGCTTACTTCACAAAAAAATTATAGCTTTTTAAAATAGTTAACTAGAAAAAATGTCTCTAAGTTAAAAAATATGGATTCCAATCACCCAAAATTTAAGTTGTAACAAAAACAATTACATTCACTTAACTAGAATTATTAACAATAGTTAGTAAAATCTATATCAGACTACTATTTGGATTTTCTGGGGCAATATTCATATGTATGTACTAAGTACTATATTATATTGTCAAGATGTATTTATTGTAATCAATTGATTGCATGCGTTAGGAAAGATAGATTAAAATATATTATTTAATGTATATATTTTTTTATAAAAATTGGTAAACTTTTAGTTTAAAACACATTCTTATATTAAACTTCTGCTCTTATATTATGCCAAGAATATTTTTGAACACTCCATTCCAAATAAACATGAAAATAAAATTTAAAAAAAAAATACTTTATAATAAATTATAATGCATAAACAGTTCAGCAAATGATAAATATAAAACTTTAAAAAAATTAATTAACAAAAATAAAAGAAATAAAATTAACATATCTAGTGATGTTTTAAAGTGTATTTAAGTTTTTTTTTAAAGTTTAAGTGTTTATCATTTCTTTTTCTTCTGTAGAACAACTTTGAGTTGATCTGTCAACCACTCAACACCCTCATGTAAACCATCTCCAGTTAAGGCATTACTTGCACATATAAACCATGGTTTGTTGGAGATAGACTGTAATTCTAAGAGGTGAGAGCACTTTACACTTGAAACTGCATCTCTAGCATCCATTTTATTTGCAAAAAATAGAATAGGTATATTTCTGTTTTTCAGTTCAGGATTTTCCAGAAGCAAGTTTAATTCATCCTTGGCAACAACCATCCGTAATTTATCACTGCTGTCAATAACAAATATTATGCCATCACATTCTTTATAATACTGCTCCCACAAATTTCGGTAACGTCCCTGCCCTGACATGTCAAAAGCAGTAAAGGCAAGAGCTTTTGATTTAAATCTCTCAACACTGAATCCAACAGTTGGGACAATATCATGACTTTTAGCATCTGGTGATTTGAAATGGTTGATAATGGTAGTTTTGCCACTGTTGTCCAGGCCAACTACCATCACATTGACTTCCTTCTTTTTTACACCTAACCACTGTGCCAATGAATCAAAAAATCCCATTTTGAAATAGAATTATAATAGTATAATAGTAGGAATTGATGAAATTTTATCAACCAAAACACCAACAACAAGTACTTTGATATATTTAAATATCATTCATTGAAGTATGGTTGGTTACCAGACACAAAGTCGATATTTGCCTTTCTCCCATGAGTTTATTATTATTAGTAAAATTATCAGTATAGTCTAGCTAGAAGGAATCTACATTTCAAAATTGTCAAGACATAATCTCCATTGTAGTACTACAGGGATTACTATACTTTAATATCCAGTTAAGAAAATACGTGTCAATTTTAATTCAGATAGGGTGAATCGGCAAAATTTTACATAATTTTTAAAGTAGTGTTCACTTTCAGATTCTGAGTTTACTGTCTTGAGCGTCGTACGCAACCATCGTCTCTTGGCACAAAAATGTCCCATGAAGCACTATTTATAACTATGGACTTGACGTAATATGGTATTTATATAAAATAAAATTTAAAAATGTTATATTTAATATTTCAATAAATTAAAATATATACTTTTAATAAATCTTTATTTTTGTCTAAGGTTTTAATTATTGATAATAAATGTAACTATTTTAAAAATTAAAAATATTCTAATCCATAAGGGCAAAAAATGTACAAAATGGCGACAAAACAATTGATTGCAATCTTTTAAAGCACCAAATAACCATGTTGCAGTAATTTAGCTGTTCAAATAAAATACATTGATTTCAAACTCCTTTAAAAATGTATTTTAAGATTTGGGCTTTTCAAAATTAAAAACATTGAAAGTGCAATAGCAAATTAAATGTTTGACAATCAAGTTGACTGCACCTGTTGCTGGCGGTGGTGAACGTGGATTTTTAATATTTTTATGCCTAGCGGCTAGCGCCCCAGGCCTGGCGTATGCCTAGATTCTGACTTTTGGACTAATGTTCCTTTAATCTGAAGTTTTATCACTTTTGAATAAAAAATGAAAGAGTAAGCTATAATTTTACACTTCTTATAACTACTTTAAATACATCGATATTGAATTTTTAACTTGACCATTGACAATTGAGCCATTGTCAATTTCAATTGAGTATCAGTATTGTCTACTAGTATTGATTGATCACTGAATTTTCAATTTACTGATATTGAGGTACTGACTGATAGTGATATATGATATAGTAGTATTGCTGAAGCTGAATCATAATTCATAATGATTGGTTTTGGTTCTGGTTACACTAATTATAGTACTACGTTAAGTACTAGTATTGTAGCCTAGTGCCAGTGCTTATAAGGCTTATTCTTATAGTAAAAACTTATACATTACATTACATAGAACAGAATTAACAGAGCCTAGAAAAATAGATAATATTTTGCACTCTAGGACAAACTAAGACCAAGGCTAAAAAAATTAAAATTGGTGCCCCTCCCCCATTTAATATCTCACTCTCACCCTTTTTTAAGTTATATTTATATATTTGATATTATAAAATGATTTTCTAAATTCTAAGCCCCTCAGTCATTTTGGAACCAGGGAACAAATGTAGCCTACCCCACTAACGCTGCACCCTCATCATAGCCCATAGTCTATAGTCCATAGCCTAGTCTAGCACTAGCTATGCCACTGCCTGGCTAGGGACAGTCATAGTGGCTGATAGTGATAGCTATAAGTCTAACTATAACTAGCTTTTAGTGGGCATAATTATATATTACTAGCTAATTACCCGCGCTTTGCAGCGGTATTTTAAGATTTCAGTTAGCGCTTAGAAGCGGTAAACACTAATTCAATATCCCTTTGATTTCAATCTAAATCGTGATGGATATGCTAAATATATTAACTAAACCGTCTTGGAACAGACGTTAAAAGTTCATAACCCCATTGGAAATTGTATTATTTTAAAAATCTCTTTTGTTCAATAATTTATCCATTAACTCAATAGACAATTTTTAAATTACCTTTTACATAACTAATGTTAAAAATAACAAACCGGTCTCCAGTCCTAAAATGTGTTTTTGCTATTAAAAATTAAAACTTATTTTTAAAAACTAAAATTTGGGTCCGTTGCCCTATGGTTGCAAATTGTATAGTTCAAAACAACAGCTTATTTCCATTTGGATCATGATGAATATGTTTGTTAGTCCAAATTTGATTTAAAAAATAGAGTGGTAACGAATGGTAAAATGTTTTAAACGTTAACGAAAAAGAGATTAGGGGCCAAGGGTCACAAAAGATTGAAAAAATATTATTTTATTGACCAAACGAATTTTAACATAGGTCTTCAAATTTGTATCTTCCGAGTTTTTAAAAAAAATGCATTTACAGAGTATCCAAAGTTTTTGTTTATTTGTAATTTAGCTAATATAAGGTGAAAAAACTGCAATTGAGTGATAAGTTTGCCTGCTACCATCCCAAATATGCATGCTTTTACCTGCACAGGATGTTGAAGAATTTGTGATTAACTTTGTATTTTAGAAAAAAATACATTTGGCTCCCCGTCTCCCATTGAGTGGCAATTTAAATATTTGTTTCGCTTGTTACCAGCCCGGGTGTGTACTCAACAGTTTCCTTAAAGTTTCATGCTTCTAACTACATGGGGAATCCGAAAATTAGTGATGAATCAGTTTTTATATTTTAAAAAAATACATTGAGGCTCCCCGGCTCCCTCTGAGTGATACTTAAGATATTCTTTGCCTGTTACCATTTTCCGGAGTGTACTAAACAACTTCCCAAATTCTCATGTTTCTACATAAACGGAAAAACGAAAAATTGCAATATTCAGTAAAAGGAGAAATTAAATTTTTTGGCCCCCAGCTCCATGAAATTTAATTCTAAATTTTAAAAAATTCCAATAATCTCGGCAAGAGGCTATTCAACAACATAACAAAGTTTTATGCATCTTCCGGAAAGTTAGAGGATTAGGGATGAGTAAATTTGTTAAAATAAGAAAAACAACATGCGGGCCCCCCGGCCCCCAGAAAGTGAGAATTTAAATATTATTTTCAACTGTTACCATCATGGACGTGTACTGAATAGCTGCCAAAATTTTCATGTTTTTACCTACACGGGAAAAAGGAGAATTAGTGATTTTCAGTTTTT
>MUZC01000036.1:471874-494897 GCA_002072015.1 Radix auricularia | reverse complement strand
TCGACTATTTTGGAATTTGTTCTTAGCGATTTACAAATCAAGATTTTTGTTAATTTAAAATCTCCTGCATCCTTTGTGGTAAGTATTTATTTTAATATGTCAAATAATTAATGTTAAATAAATTGTATATAGTATAGACTATGACTATTTAATTTTTAAGACTCATGACAAAACGATTTTTCCTATTAAATGAAATGTTCCTAATAAACATGTACAATAAAATTATTAACTCCCTTTGAACCTTCAACTTTGGGTCATGACTAATTAATTTAACCCTGACCAATGGTTAAATAGTTTTTGCACACGGCCACATCTAATGAATGAAGCTATTGACATTGTAGTAGTAGAAGTAAAAATGGTTGAGTGAAAGTGAAAGAATGGTAATGGTTGCCAAGGACAACTAATTTGCACACGGTACATTATGAAGTTTTATAATAATAATTCTGCATTGTTTAGCCGTCTAAATAAAGTATATTACTAAACAAATTCCATATTAGAAAATATTTATTGTTCAATTATCAAATATTTTACTGTTTAAATTTAAAGTCAAACTAATTGTTTATTGAATTTGAATATTTTATAAGCATCACGGACTTAGTCATTCTGAAGCCTGAATGAATTGAATTCTGAATGGTCAGTGCTTGCGAAAAAATTTTTTTTTTAAAATGCCGACATGTCCTAGCTCAATAAAAATTGGCACACTGATAAAGCTCACAAAGATTTAATATGAAAGACAAAGTTTTTGAGGTTTAGATAGTCTATATAATATATATCAATAGCTTGATAGCTTTATTTATTTAAATATAATATAGCGCTCTATACTCTATTAATTAAATAATTTTTATTCAATAATCAATAAAAATGTATAGATAATTGCAACCTGACATAAATAATGATTAACGACGCTAATAGTGTCAATTACAATTTTTTAATTGGTCATTAGTACATAATAAGGTGGTCAAAAGATTTACACTTTTTTCTAAATTTAAATTTTTCAGAAATCTTCAACTTTGCCTAAATGAAGTAACTGCAAGGGAAAGTCAGCACTTGTGTCCCACTCGAAAGGAAAGAAATATGCTAAGATTAAAGAGACTCAGTCAGCAAAATAAATATTTTTTAATGAAAGTTCAAGTTCATTATGTTGCTGCAAAGAATGCATCTGTCCAGGAGAAACTAATTGATACAGCAGCATGTTCAAACATAGAACATAATCTATTTTGTGTCCACAAATGATACATTGAATGCAGATCCCATATGGGCACTAGTTGCATTTATTCATCTAATTATCTATCCGATGTGTTGCACATTTTTCAAAAGATGTTTCCAACATGTACATTGGTCAAAACAATAAGCCTTGGATAAACAAAGATGACTTTTATGACATTTTTTGGGCTTGCCCTATATTTTTCATCACTGTTGGAAAAATTAACTAAGGATCTGCCCTATGTATGGATATTTGATGAAACATTGAATAAAGACCTTAAAAAACATTATTTATCATTATTACATATAGTAATCTATAATACACGTTTGTTATTAAATAAGTACTATCGGTTTCCTTAAAAATGCCGCAATGTCGCGTTTTTTAGTCTTGAATTTTTCTAATATAGTCTGGAAAAAGTCTTGAAATAGTCTTGAATTTTTTTGCTGAAAAAAAGTAGGAACCCTGAACTCCATGCGCAATGGCATAATGAATACCACTGACTTCTTTCATGGTGAACAATATGAATAGGTACTTTGATACTTGTTCTGCGCATATAGAAAATTTACATTAAAAAACATTTCAACAAATTTGATGGTTTGCAATATGGTACTATACGGGTGCCTCTGAATTTTTGTGTTTACATTACAATTTTCTAAAAATATTTCAATTTTGTAATAGAATATGTCAGATAAGTGTTTTCCGATGACTCTCCCACTGTTTTGAGCAGTAGTAAACACTGGGATTTTTTTTACGACACATTATGACTCGGTACACAACAAATGTCTTAACTGCATTAGTTTAAGTAAAAATGCATTACTGAAACCTAAAAATAAGTGATCTGTATCCTATCTTTGTTGAAAAACAAATCAACATTAACAGCTTACACTTTTCTCAAGATCTGTTAAACCTTTCTCAAAGTTATCACACCCCTCATCATCATTAAAAAAAATGGCAAAATGAATTTTCTTTACTGGTCTGTTTGTTTTCCCATTATGATTCTCAATAAGATAACTAATAATATTATATGATTTTTCTTTTCAATCTCTAAACATCCGAATAATTCAAAGAAAATAATAAAATAATAACAATCATATTTTTAAATTCAATCAATTAAAACACTTTGAGCTTGGTAATTGAAAATGAATTAATGAATGTTACCTCAATTTAGTATTAATATAGAGTAATATATGATTATGATCAAAGACTTCTTGCTTTAAAAAACAACAAATTATTATTATGAAAATTAAGGACTTACTTTAGAAATAATTATAAATAATATTTATTGAAACTGCTTCTTCTAGTATTAGTAAGGAATGTCCATAAAGTACGTCACGCTATTTTTGACCAACCCCTCCCCCCTGTCACAAATTGTCCAGAATCTTGGGACCCCCCCCCTAAAGTACGTCACACTTTCGAATTTTTTAAGTATTAAATTTAATACTTAAAATACACTTCACTGTTAAACTGTATTAAAATATAACATTTCCACTTAAAAGTAGGAATGTACCAGAGTAAAATTTTAAAATTCGTCCGGAGCCGGAATCAGATTTGTTAAAATGGCCGGATTCTGGATTTGGCTGAGCCATTATCAATATATATAAATTAGGGCTCTAATAGCCTGCCGGATTTATGAAGTGAAATACTGCTGGAGCCGAAACCGGGGTCGGATTTGTTAAAAAATAGCCAAGTTAACAGAGGTGGAGCCGAAATCCTGTACAACCCTACTTAAAAGAACTATCAGATTATTAAAATGACTTTAATAGAAGATAGTTAATTTTCAACAGTTGTGACAATTATTCAATGAAACAATAACTCAATTAAGATCGAATTTGAAAAAAAAAGAGCAAAAATTAGACTTCACAATTATTTAATACACATTATTTATCTGCTAACTTTTCATTTACAATGGGTGAGGTCAAGTGTTAGATAATCTTCCAATTATGCAATCTATTGACACAGGATAGAAGTGGCATATGTTGCAAGTTCGATCAAGTAAGCTGGTCTGCAAAGATGGACAATAGAGATCATATTGTTGTAATTGAAGTCTATAAAATAAAATTATAATACATAGCTGCATTAAGCCTAATATAATTTATTGCTAAATGCATTTATACAACTAAATTATTTTAAAGATTTCTTCTTACCTGTAAAAAATATAAGTATTGATTTGACAATTTTCATAACATACTTTTAATTAAAAATCAAAAAAACATTTTTTTTTGCAATTGACTTGAGACAAACTATTTTTTTCAAATTTTTTAATGTTTTTTTTAAAAAACAAATTAACCTTTCAATTAAGATAATTTTTAAAAAAAAATTAACCATTGTTGTAAAGTAAAACATTAGTTGTCTGTATTGTTTTGTATATAAAATGTGATTGTCTCCTGAAAATTTGTTGCAATTACCTTTACAATTTTTTTAAAATGTATATAAAATGTGTGAGAAATTTAAAAAATGGGTCAGAAGTTTTTTGAAAAATTTATATGAGGCGCTTTAAAAAATCACCAAAAAATGATAGCTTGACTTCTGTTAAAGATAGAAAGATGAAATTTTTTGTATTTGGAAAGCTTAAAGCTAGCCCTTTAAAATAATGTTTTTGATTGAAATGACAATACAGTCGAACCCACTTATCTCGAGCTCGGTTAGCCCGACCACCCTATTATGTCGACGTTTTTTATTGGAACCGCCAAATTCTCTCTTTGTCTTAGCCTTTTCTCGTCGTTTAATTCGATTTTTTTAAGTCGCCGAAACCTCATAACACGAGCACAAAAAAGGGTTAAATTTGCCACTTAACATCGGTTATCTCGATCCCCATGACCAATCGCCAGCTTTAGAAAATGTTAGCTATGATTTTTTTATAACCAAGGGACCAAGTTTCTGCCACATCAGGGTCTGCTGGTGACGTCACAGCCCACTTGCGTTTTGCTCTCAGCGCTGTGTTGCTTCTGGTACTATGGCAATCGCCGGCTTTTGAAATTCTTAGTTTTTATCGATAATCGACGTTGGTTTAATGCGAGAAGTCGCATTAGATAGTTTCCAATTCCTAACCTAGGGCACTTTACCCTGATTTAGAGAGGCTTGACAAATTACTTCAAGGAAGTTATAAGATAAAGTGATATTTGCTTAAATAAATTTTTAATTTGATGTTAAGGGTTTGCCTTCCATATGCTGGAAACATGCAAAGGATATGACTACACTCAATTTACATAGTTGATTTTAGAAGGAAAAAAAAGATCATATAAAGAATAATTTTTAAAAACAACAATAAAATTACAAAAAAAACCCCACATTTTCTACTTTTTAGTTTATTTTAACTAGTCTTTTAAAAACAAAATTAATATTTTTCAATGTTTTTTTTTTTAATATTGAGATAAGAGAAATAAAAAGGAGATTTATTGACAGTAGCAGTAATATAACTCGAATTCAAAAAAATAAATAGAATAATTCTAAATAGCTAATAATAAGACAGCTGGTATTGTTAGGTGAATGGCTTTTAAGTAGAGTTGACTGGAAACCTCTGTAAGTCAATATTTTTTCCAGCTCCCTTTGAGTTCGACCTAGAAAGGCCAGACTGTATATTTATGAAACATTTCTGATGTTATTTCCTGACTTCAGTAAAATTAAATTTAAAAAAAATAATTTTTTTTTTCGTTTTAATACAATAAAAAGCCCTCTAGCGAATGCTATAAAAATGTCATCCATTGTCTTTGTTAAAAAAAAACCTCGTTGTTCTTTAACCTAAACAAAAACAAAATTAAACAATCATAATGACCGATTTAGCTTGTAGTTTTAATAAAATGTGTACCATTTTGTTTAAGCTGCCTTTTATTTTTTTGGGTCGGCTTGCGAATGGGTTATACACTTTTCATACTTTTCTCTTTCAAAAGAGGGGGGTGGGGGCTAATGAACGAACGGGCAAGTATATACGATAAATACAAGCATATATTTTCAATCTTATTGTCTTATTATGTGGTGTTTAATTGTGTGTTTAAAGTCTTTTTTAAAATTATAAAATAGTTAATTTTTGCTGTTGAGTTATAGGCCCTGTTAAGAATATTTCAACAAATATGTGTCCTGCCTTTGAAATTTCTTTATAATAGAATTGATGTTATGCATGTTTTTAAAATTTCTTGTAAATTTTTTGAAAAGAACTTGGAATGTAGTAAAGGTATTCATTAAATAACATTTTTCCTTGACAGGTTTTCTTTGGAGCACCAAGGATAAAGCCTAATTTTCAAGATGACTTAATCCATGGGTTTTTATTAAGTCAGTTTGATAGATAGGAAGCTGAGTTGGTAGACATTAAAGTAAGTAGAAGTAGATTTAATTTTTTAAAACATAAGTGATGAACAAGTTAATTAGTGAAAACCTTGTTTGGTTGTTGAATGTATGAACCAATTAATGGCAATGAAAATAAGAGGAAAGACTCAATGTAAAGTATTCAGTGATGTAGCTAGGGATTTGGGAATCGGGGGGGGGGGGGCTGCCTTGCATACATGGCGATGGCATAATATTTAATGTAAAAAATTTCGGAACTCCTTTTGGGGCCCCCTTCAAGTGGGGGCGCAGGGGGGACTTATGAATTTGGATCCCCCTCCCCTAGCTATGGCACTGAAAGTATTTTTAACACATAATAAAAAATGTCATAAATCAATACACATTTTAAAAAAAGAAATTGTTGATCTCAAAAGTTAAACCTCACTGTATATTTTAATAATCTTTTTAAATACTGTCAAATAATAAATTTAGGCTGAAGAATGTTTGATATCTAATCTATGCAGTTACTTAATTTTTGTATGTGTCAATGTCCTGAGAGGAATGCAGCAATTATATATTTATAGCTATTTACTTATGTAAGCAACATTCAACCAATGACAACAATTCAGACTGAGATATTTTAATTCACTTCATTTTACTCTCTCGCTCACTTTCTGTGCAATTTTTATCAGATGTCTAAAAAATACAGTCGCAGTTTACTGCGCATATCTGTGGCTCAAATTTGCCAGAATTTGGGTTGGCATTCAGCCCAGAGCTCTTCATTGGAGGTTCTTACAGATGTTTTAGAGAGGTATCTCTTACAACTTGGAGGAACTTGTCACAGATATGCTGAGCAATGTAAGCTAGAAATATTTGAAAACTCATTTTACTATAAATAACCAAACTCAAATAACTTTGACTTTTTGTTATAAATGATTGTTCATTCAATTGTTTGAAGTATTTCTTTTGGGATAAAACTATAAGCAAGTTATCTAACAAGAAACTTGTACAATATCTTCAGTCGGCAGGACACAAGCCAACTTGGATGATCTTGGCTTAGCATTCCGACATATGGGCATTAATGTCTCAGAGCTCGAGGATTATGTTCGCCATGTTGACCCTGTGCCATTTGCCCATGAAGTTGTTGCATTTCCAGCTCCAAAACCTACAAATTTAGCATTTCCTAATCCCAGAAGTAGAGAAATTGTACAACATCGAGAAGAGCACATACCAGACCACATGCCATATATGTTTCCAAATATGAAAGGTTTGTACATACCAGACCACATGACATATATGTTTCCAAATATGAAAGGTTTGTATATACCAGACCACATGACATATATGTTTCCAAATATGAAAGGTTTGTACATACCAGACCACATGACATATATGTTTCCAAATATGAAAGGTTTATTCTAAAAAATGAATTTAAAAGTTATGTCAAATTAGTACTTTTAAAATTTAGCATTAAAATTTTCCACAAGAAAAATATCATTGTCTCCTCTTAAGTTATAAAGAGTAATCCTATAGACGGTACTAATAATTGTATACAAATCTATGCATCATCCTGGGTATGAAGCTAATAGTTAAGATTTGTTCTAAGATGAAATTCCTGAAGATAAAACAATGGCCACTGTCAGCAAAGTGGAAGCCTCTGACACAACAGAGCCACCTGGTCTTGAGGACAATAAGACTGATGACCCAAGTAGTGGTGAGAAGCGCAGTGCAGCAGCCATCCCAGTAGCAGAGATGCCCCCAAGTAAACGACCAAGGTCAGTTATCATAGGAAGGCTAGTTACTAGTAACTCATTTCATTTCATCAGTGTGTCAGGTAAAAGATCTCCTGGCATTTTTTTGTGCTTATCCCTTTTCCAAGTCTTCATTTTTCAAAACATCACCATGATGATTACATCTATTTTGAAAACTGCATTTTCATGATTACAGATTTGGAAACTCAAACCTGCCAGATGAAGCAGGCCACTCTCAATATGAAATGACATGTGTTTTTATGGGCCCAAATGGAGTTTTGACAACTAGGCAAGGAGTTCAAGGTCGACAGCCGGAGGCTCGTATGCCACCACCAAACCCACGATTGTTGATGGAGAGCGCCAACAAAGAAAATTCTGGTAAATCTGCTGAGGCTGGAGTCAGCACCAAGATGAGCCTCGGTGTAGGAGGCATCGGCATCAACGGCATCATCAGCAGCAAGCATGAGAGTAAGAAGAGCAAGAAATCTCTGCACAAGAAAAGTTCATTGCATGAAGTCTCCAAAACTTCTTCAGAATCAAGTAAAAAATCAGCAAGCAGCAAGGCAGCAGCAAAGTTTCTAAAAAAACTCAAAACTAGCAAAAAATCTGCCAAAGTATTTTCCAAATCAAAAGTCAAAGAGCACAAACTGCCTGATGGCTCACATAAAGACAAACATTCCCTGGAGACAGTAAAGAAGGTACAAAATCCCTTAAGTTCACCCCCTGCAGAAAAAGTTAAAAAGAAAAAAGAGAAAAAATCTGCTGCTCTTGTTGTGGACTCTGATGAAGAGCTGCGTAATCTCCCCTCTCCCACATCATCTCGAAGGTCTTCCCCAGAACGACTTGTTATCACAGATGGTGAAGATCATGCTAAGAAGAAAGCTATTTTAGAAGCCATTGATGATAGCATTAATTCAGTTCTGAGGGATGGCCCGGTCAAAGAGGAAAGGGACAAAATGAGGAAGAAAAAGAAAAAAGAGAAAAAAGGAGAAGATACCTCAATAAAGACGGGTGACTTGCCAGATGGTAAATCCCATGATTCCAAAGCTAAGAGAAAACCCGGGAGGCCACCAAAGGTAACAAAAACCCCTGAGCTCCCTCCCCCCATTGACATCAAACCTTTTGTGTCTGAGAAGTATTCCTCAGCCGAGCTGCAAGTTTATGAGTTCAAAGACAGTCCGCCAGACTCTAGCATGAAAGCCAGACGTCCTAGCGCTACAGAAACTGCATCACCTGCAGCTCCTCCCCCACCCCCACCAGCACCACCTCATGGTCCGTCAGCACAAGCATCAACAAAACATGAGCATCCTGCCGCACCACCATCTAAACCTGCCATCCACCGAGTACCAAAGAAAATCGAGCCTGAAGATCAACTCTTTGCTCCTGAAATCAAGTTTGAGTCTCGCCCCGAGCCCTCGGAGGCTCTCAAAGAAAAACTCAAACAAAAGGTCAAAGAAGAAAAAAAAGTTGTTGAGGACAAAAATAAGTCAAAACAGAAGGACGAGAAAGAGAATAAACACAAGAAGAAGAAAGATGTGCAAAAAAACATCAAAGAACATGTAAGATTGGAAAAAGAGAAACAAAAGGTAATTGTTTATATCACCAAGATCCCATGGTTTTATGTATTCAAAATGTTTAGTAGCCCTCTTTAACTTTTCTTACATATTTAGATGCATTCAAAAAATATTTTACCAAAATAAACATAGTTTTATGATATGTTCCTGTTAAAATTATGGCATTGTATTAGTATAATTTTTTCAAGTAAAGAAAGTGAAGATCAAGTTTCAAATGATTCTACTAAATGTTTTATCTGCCATGAATGTGAAATTATTTTCTTAACATTTAATTGTATTACTTATGTATGCTTAAAATAGTCAGCTAATAATTTAATTGAATGACTTTTGTATGCTTGAATTAGTCAGCTAATAATTTAATTAAATGACATATGTATGCTTGAATTAGTCAGTCACCTAATAATTTAATTAAATGACATATGTATGCTTGAATTAGTCAGTCAGCTAATAATTTAATTAAATGACTTATGTATGTTTTAATACACTTACTCAGTATCTAGTATTTTTAATGTAGGAGAGAGACCACAAGAAAGAAAAAAGAGACAAGAAAAAAGAAAAGGAAAAGAAAAAGAAGCATAAAGAAAAAGATAGAGACAGAGAGAAGGAGAAAAAGAAAAGAGAAGATAAGCTCAAAGTAAGAGTTATTGAAGTTCATTTGACTTTTAAGTACAGTGAAACTAATCAGATTTTGTAATAAATTAAAGAGAAAACAGATACCCCCCCCCCCATCCTTTTGTTGCAGGCCAATTTTTGTATACCTCCCCTCTTATTACCTTGACTTTTAAGTCTCTGGACTACATTTGTGTTGCACCCAGTCTGCCAGCCCTTTCATTCAGCCGTTCAATGATAAATATTGACTCAGTAAGCAAGATATTAATTACATTTATAGACTCTCACATAGGCAGGGTAGTGAAGTCACAAGCTGGCAGGTGTGGGATTCAGCCCATTTTAAGGCTACAATAAAAATGTTGATTAATGACTATTGCTAAAAAGTCCTCCGCTGACCTGGAGAGGAGATGGGCACCGCCAAGGTCTACCAAGCCCCGAGAAAGTTCTAATGGAAAAATTAGAACCACCTATGACCACTAGGTTGTGGGACACAGAAATTTTAAATGAATTGTTCAATGATAAGTATTGACTCAGTATACATTTATAGACTCTCACAATCACAAAGAAATTTTAAATGAATTGTTCAGTGATAAGTGTTGACTCAGTATACATTTATAGACTCTCACAATCACAAAGAAATTTTAAATGAATTGTTCAATGATAAGTATTGACTCAGTATACATTTATAGACTCTCACAATCACAAAGAAATTTTAAATGAATAAACTTAAATTACCCCACAATCCTTCACAAAATCTTTACAATTGACACCGGTACAAACTCTATTTACATATGGATGACCCGTAACAAAATAGCGGGGGAATTTTAGGCTATGGGTATACAAATAGAAACTAAGATCATGATTCTATTTTTCTTAACAATCAGAAATCATGATTAGATTACATATATATTGTAATTTTTAAAATAAAAATTGTATTACTTTTTTCCCTTCACAGCAAGAGTTACCACCCTCAAGGGAATCTTCCCCAGCTGTCGGCCTTGGGGTCAAACTTAAGATTAAAATAGGTGGTAGCACTGGTCCATCAGCTTCTGTGATGGTGACCGGAGACAGCAGTTCACCAGCTCCCTCGCCTGCCTCACTGACAGGTTCCAAGAGAGACTCTGTGTCTCCACATAAAGTCATACCAAAACTGTGAGTTTGCTCTCAGTCAAATATTCTACTTGGAGTTCTCTGAAAATGTTCAACTACAATCCAAAATTAAATCAGATTTAATTATAGTTTATAGAATTGATTTTAAACCAAGTACGCCACAAGCCCTCCTCTTTGGTTGCTCTTTAACTCTTAATGTGCCATAAGGTTTTCGGAAAACTTCCGCCTCAGTACCGTAAGAATTTCCCGAATTGCGATAAACCGGTTATGAAATTAAAAAAATTGCGTAAAATCCATTTTTATTATTATGGTCATACTGATGTCATCTTTTAGAATAAGAATGGTTATTTTATGTATCCGAAAGACTGTTTTGAGTTTAAAACTATTTTTACCTGTAGTTTAGTACTATTATTTTAGTATAATCGCATCTTCGAAAAAAAAAGTAAAAACTTCCAAAAAACAGGAGGGAAACAGCCGCCATTACCGGAATCGAAAACAACGTTCATCCCGCACTGAATGGTTTTTATTTTCTGTAATTTCGTTTCTAAAGAGAGTTCTATTGAGTCGCGCATTACCGCTCTTTGGTACTAAACGGTAAACCGCGGATTACCGCACTTTGGTACATTAAGAGTTAAATTTTGCCTGCTTGATAAGATATTTTGAACTCAAATATTTCTAGCTTGAGATTGCCATTAAATTTTACACCTAAAATATATCATTGTCAAAGGGCCACAACTAAAACAGCCAGGCTCTGTTCAAGCACAAATTTCTGGACTTCAGTATAATTTTATGGATTTTCTTAGAATTTGCTGCAGGCTTCTGCAGGCCGTTCAAAACCACATAGTGGCCCACATGTGACTCAGGGCGAGAGCTAGTCCACAAAATCACATAGTGGCCCACATGTGGCTCAGGGCCAGAGCTAGTCCACAAAATCACATAGTGGCCCACATGTGGCTCAGGGCCAGAGCTAGTCCACAAAATCACATTGTGGCCTGTATGTAGCACAGGGCCAGAGCTAGTCCACAAAACCTCATGTTGGCCCACGTGTGGCTCAGGGCCAGAGCTAGTCCACAAAACCACATAGTGGCCCACATGTGGCTCTGGGCCAGAGCTAGTCCACAAAACCTCATGTTGGCCCACGTGTGGCTCAGGGCCAGAGCTAGTCCTCAAAACCACATAGTGGCCCACATGTGGCCCAGGGCTGGGGTTAGTCTACTGCCGCATGAGGAAATAAATATTGATTGTACTTGAAGAATGATAACATTTGAATTTCTTCCATGTTTAACATTTTAAAACATTCCTGTATTTCTTAACTCTTAATCATTTCTACAATGATGTTTGTGCACAGTTACATCTCCAAGAGTGGGCCAGGAACCGAAGAGAAGCCCAAGAAATCCACCAAAATCAGCCATGGAGACTCACACAAGTCTTCCCCTATAACAGTGGCCACCAAGTCCAGATCATCCTCACCCTCCAAAGTTTCTCCTTCATCACGCTCAACCCCCACCCCTCCACCACCCCGAAAAACGCCGACCCCCCCTCCACTGTCTAAGTCAAATGTGTCCAAAGAAATTACTCAAGAGCGTAAAAAAGAAACAACAAAAGCTGTCGTTCACGGGAAAGAAAGAAAGAGCAGGTCACCCGTCAAAGGTGGAAGAAAAGAGAAAAAAAAGGAAAGAAAAGAAAGTTTGTCTTCACTTTCACCCGACTCGTCTTTGTCTCCACAACCTTCCATTGTCCCCAGACGGCAGACACCACCCAAACTTCAGAGAATGTCTTCATCATCGTCTCCTGACAAGTCACCACCTTCTCTACCATTTCAGAGTCCCACACCTTCACCTAAAACAATCTCCAGGGCAACCAGATCTCCTTCACACACATCCTCCCCTTATCGTTCGCCCTCCTCACCACCATCATTATCAAGACGCAAGCCCACGCCGCCTCCCTCTCTATCTCCAGCTACTGTTCGACACCCGCGTAAACGTAGCCCATCTCCATCCCCAACCAAACCTCCTACTCCTGGCTCAACCTCCCCCGCACAGTCTCCTGAATTAAATCTCCCGCTTTCGCCAGCTCACCACCGCTCTCCCACCCCTACCCCACGCACACCAACAGCTTCGCCCTCACGAAATATTCCGTCCCCCTCCCACTCCTCCACTCCTGGTAGCCCCAGCTCCCCTCGAAGGTCACCCAGTCCTGCTGACCACACAGCATCACATTCAGGATCCCGATTGGTTGAAACACCTGAACCAAAGTATCTAAAAGACAATCCATCTCCTGCATCGTCTGGTAAATCTTCAACATCCACGTCCAAACCAGCAAGAACAGTGGAGGCAGAAACAGTCTGTGTATTCATTGTAAGTGTTTCTAATTTAATTTGTAATGGGTTGCTATCTTAAAAAAGCTAATGAGAAAGATAATCACCACTTTAAGAAATTGAAGTCAATGAATTGGGGGACCAATATTTGTTATAGCTGTAATGTAAAAAAGGAGAAAACAATTAAAAGGTTATCATGACTTTCCTCAACAAATGACTTTTTAAAGTTAATTAAAATGTGACTCTCAGTCTTAGTGTAGGCACAAAGGCTCACTTCCAAAAATAAATCTCTTCAAAGCATAAACATATCGTTCAATTAGGGGCACGGTGGTTGAGCGACATGAGTGCACGGCTAGTGTACTGAAAATTGCAAATCCGAAGGCAAGGCTAAAGGGTGTTCCTGAATCCACCCAGCCATAATGATCAGAAAACTGATTGTGGGCCAAAACATTAAGACAAAATAGATCAATAATATACTTAGTTCTCCTCTGGAATAAAATCAGTGATTTTAAAATGTATTGTGAACTGTTTTTATTGAATATAATCTGAATGTCAACTGCCATGAAGAAAATGACATGTTTTTTAACAAAATAGTTAAATTTAGTGTTGGGGATTTTCATAAATGCAATTTAAATGGATTTTGTGAAATTTGTTTACTTATTGCAATTTATTTTCCATTTTTCCAAATTGCATCTGATTAGGATAAAGCAGGCCAAAAAGTCTGGATCTGCCCTGGCTGTAAACTACCAGATGATGGCACTGAGATGATTGGATGTGATATGTGTGATAATTGGTACCACTGGTGGGTATATGATAATACACGTACAGATGTGATATGTGTGATAATTGGTACCACTGGTGGGTATATGATAATACACGTACAGATGTGATATGTGTGATAATTGGTACCACTGGTGGGTATATGATAATACACGTACAGATGTGATAATTGGTACCACTGGTGGGTATATAATAAAACACGTACAAATGTGATATGTGTGATAATTGGTACCACTGGTGGGTATATGATAATACACATACAGATGTGATAATTGGTACCACTGGTGGGTATTTAATAAAACACATACAGATGCTTCTTTGAACTTATACATGTGGACTAAGGGTGTGATTTAAAAATAAAGATAAAAACTGTGGTAACATTCATTCGGGTCATTTTGTCATCATTAATGACACAATAAATCTGCATCTATCTATATGAACCTGAATTATTCATATATCATTTTTTTTAAAAATTATAAATCCACCTTTACTTTAAAACTTTAAATTATGCTTTTAATTAGAAATATGGACAAATGCAATAGATTTTTAAAATGTTATATATTTTGTTAAATTTAGATGCTTTTCATAATAAAATAAGACAGTTCAAATTTTTTTTAGTTGCAGCAAAATTCGGAGAATGTGGCGTTTATTTCCCAATGGAAAACTTGTATTTTCCCATCATTGATATTTGTTAATGTTACTGAATAGAAACAGCTTTTTGTTTTCTAACGACAAGTTAATAATATAAAAGTAATTTCTGATTGAGAGAAGTCTATTGTATTCCAGGCCGTGTGTTAACATCACTGAAGCTCCACCAGAGTCACAGAACTGGTACTGTACCAAATGTTTGCCCAAGACAAAATCATCATCTCGAGGAAGGGGTAGACCAAGAGGGCGTGGCAGAGGAAGGGGGAAGAAGAAAGTGTGATGAGGCATTGCTTTGTTTTGACTGGTGTATATATTTCAGTTGACTTGAACTTAAGCTGTCAATTTATTGTTGTCTAGTTAACAAATCTAAGACACTTTCATCAGATATTGTAAAACAATCCCTTTTCCTTTTGTAGTCAACGAATAAAAAATTTAAAGGTGAAATCGGATATGTAGTTTTTTTTATGCATAACAATTGGATAGCCAAGACTTAAATGATATTTTATTTGTAGGGACCAAATATTGTTTAGTTTATGATCTGTTATTCCTCCATCCCATCAGCTTCAAATTTAAATATTTTTGAATTTCTACATTAAATTTTGAAATTGTATTATATTTGAGTGTGTCCATTCTACTCTATGACATGAAAATGATTTTTTTTTAAATAAAAAACTTTGAGATAAAATATGAAATTGATTTGTTTAAATGTTAGCATCTGTCAGATATTTCTATAGCTCTACTTATGCTTTTTTTAAAAAATTGTGATTTTTTTCAAAGTATTTTGTAATTGCTTCTTAACAATATTTGCCATTTCTATTCAAACATTTTAATTGTTGAGAAATCTCTTGCTAACACTAATAGCCACTGAATTTTCTTTGTGCAGATTGATGGATATCTGGATTAGATTTTAACTTTTGATTGTGAGATTTATGTCCACTATTGTCTGAAGATTTATTAATTCAATTTAATCTTTGGTTAATCTCAACTTTAGGCATTCCTTTAAACAAGATTAACTTATTTACTTGATCACTAAGAATATTTTTTTTCCAAGGGCAGTATTATAGAAATTAATTAATTATATGTAGAGAAATGTTTTCTTTAATTGAGTATGCAATAGCCATAGATGTCTGCTGTTAATATACTTTAACAAATGAAAAACTAGAATATCTTGTTATCTGAATGACATTACTGTGCACAAATTCTATCAAAAACATAATTATTTTAAGAACTGCTTTTTGAACAATTTTGTACCGAGATATTAGGTTTTTTTTTATGTGGCTTTCATTATCCACAAGTTTAATTGATTTCATCTTGATAATACTGTTAGGCAAGCATCACCTATATGCTTTATAGTATTTATATATAATATACTTATATTTTTGTTAGCAGATGATATTAATTTCAACAGAAATCATTTCATCGTTGGCATGCCCTAATACCTTAGGTCAAATAGCAGTTATAAATTTATTAAAGCTATTTAAAATTAGTTGTGAGAAATACTTTCACCTATAAGACATTGTGTTAATACCATAGGATTATCATCCCTTCATGTTTGCTTGTTCTGTTAGCACACAATTTATGGTTTCATTCAAGAATATTGCACTCTCTGATTATTTGAAACTTTCCCGATCCCGTGTAAACTTGTGTAAGTTTGTAAATAATTAACTGATCCAAGGGTGATGTGCAAAATGTTTGTAGATATATACATATTATTTGCAGTAAATAATACACTTTTTTTTTCCATTGATGTTTTTTTATTTGAATGTTTATTGTTTTTTGAACACTGCCAGTGTTATCATTTATGACTAATTATTAACAGTATGAGATGTCAATCTGCTGATAAGAAATATTGGGATTTTCAGTTTACTTCCAGTGCTATTCTGCTGGTTCATCTAAAACAGTTTATGCATTACATTCAAATAATAAATCTATTGAGTATCTATCCTCAAATTTAAATAAATGGTTTCTCATTTTCATACCAAAAGGACTTATTAAATTTCTTAACTATTCTGAAAACAACAATTCACAAATTGAATGAGTCCTGTTATTTTTAATGCACTTTAAAACAAATGATTTATTTACAGTACAACAGAGTAATCTGGTAACTTTAAATACTTTTTAAAAAAATTAAAATTATGCATAAAGAAAATATTTTAAAGTACTGTACCAATACATGTTAAGATAATTTGGTATTAATATTTTAAAAATTTTATTTTACCTAAGTCACCAGCTTAAAAACATTGGATTTCAATTTAATGTGTTTCTCTCAAGCAGTATTAAATAATGAATACATTTATTTCTGTTAGTTTTTTAATAAACACATTTTGAAGAATTATATCTGATTTCAAAATAACATTCATTTGACAACATCTTGGTCATTGTTTTTTTCTCAGCCAACATTTTATCCTACAGTTTCAGCATTGTACACATTTTTCCACTTGCTAATTTTGTTTCTTATACAAAATATTCTTGAAATAATGTACTCTAATTAGCTCATTCAAATAAATTCATAGAGGAGATACCCTTGAATTATTTTTGTTTCTATTTCTTAAATTCAAAGAGATTTCTCTTCTGAAAAATATATAGCTAATGTCTTTAATAAGCTTGGAAACTTTCCTTTTTTGAAAACTCAGTTTTTTAAATATAAACAAAAATATTTTAAAAAATTATATTTTCTTCAAGTCATTGTAATAGTAAATCTCTTAGTCATTATGATGTTATTAAGCAAAAAACTTGTTTCAATTGCCAAACTTTTTCACGTCATCCATACTAATATTATACTATGTTGATTTTTTTAGGGAAAAAAACAACTTTTGTTTAGATCTCTACGGTAGTTAATTATTAGCTAAAGTTTCATGAATAATAATCTATTTATAAGTATATATTGTAGTTGTAGTCATCAAAGATATCTAGTAGTACTAAAGATGTTTAGATGTATTGAAATGGATACACTGTATATATTTTCACTCTCTAGTGTCACCATCAAAGGGTTTTATTGTCTGCTATAAGTATCTACACAATGATTAACCTGTTATTTAGTTGAATGCATTTTTCAGTCACGAAATTTTTTTGGAATCTTTGAATAAATTTTTAAAAGTTTCATTCCATAAACATGACGAAAACAACCTGATCGTCTCAATTATCCTGGCCAGGTTGTCTTCATTACTTCGGATTCTTCATTATAACATTACTCAAGTATTCTTCTTGTAATGTATTTGATGTTTTTTATCTGTTTTATTATATCCTTCATTATAACTTAAATATTTCATAATAAATATATTTTAGTAATTTTATTGAAATTAGGTCCACAAAATCAAGCTCAGGTGAAAATATTCACTTTAAATATTGATATTACATGCTTAGTCAAGAAATATGTGTTCATAATGTTAGAGAAACTTACTATTTATTAGTATTTAATCTTTCTTGATATCTTTGCTTTTAGCCATGACCATTAATTCATTAATTTTAGTTTTTACTGAATATTTGAGCTCGGACAACACTTTTAAATTAATTTCTAATTCTCTACTTTGAAAACAGAAAATAAAAAAATATGCAGGTAGAAGTTAAAGGATCTATTATATCCTGTAACAATATAATTAACAAGTTGTAAGTCCCAATAATAATATTGTTCTGCTTATGGAATATAAATGATAAACAACTTGCTGCTGTACTTTTTTTTTTGTCTTCAAATTCATTAGGCAGCTTGCCTCACATATTAAAACTTTGAGCTTAATTATAGCAGTTTTATTTTGCTTCATGAAATAATTGATTGACCTTAATTATGCTGACAGCTGTTTTAGTCAATTTTATTTTCTCTTTTACAAGTAAACATGTGTACAAACATAAATTAACTACACATTTGCAATGTCAATTTTTCTACACAAAAACTAAATAATAAAAGTTTTGGTTTAAGCCTGTTTTATTAGTAATGACATATCAAATGAATTGCGAAGTAACACGTTTTTAAAGATGTATTTAAATAGTTAATTTTGAGACCATATTCCTGTTATAAAAAGTATTTAATTCTGATTACTTAGAGGTCTGAATACTGATTCATTTTAAGAATGATTGTAGATTTACACAATTTTCATTCCACTTATCATATTTTTCTAAGAACAAATCAAATGATTATAATAATTATTTATGACACTAGTATTTTGTTGCATTCATTAAAGTTAAAGCTTCTGTGTCATAGTGTTTCTTTAACTTGTGATTTTTGTTTTTCACCTATTATTTGTTGGATTTTAATATAAAGTCTTTTTAAATACTAGAAAAGTTACACATTTAGGCCAATTCTCACCATTTAAACACAATTTATGAAATCAAATATTTGAATTTATTTTATAAACATGTGGTCAGCTGTGTGTGTAGTTTCCAAAACCTATTTATCTCATGTTATTGTGTTTCTGGTTAATAAAAAGGTCTGCATTCAGATCACCTAAAATGAAGAAGGGTTTTAGAAAATAAATCTATGCAGCTAGGGTGAAAAGATTTTTACCAAACAGCCATCTTTGGGGGGAGTGCCTTAATTGTCGCATTCCATACCTCAATTTGAACTATTTTAAGTAGCTAATTTGTGTTATGAAATTATTATGATAATTAACATTAACACTTGCCTAGCAATCTAATTAGTTTTATAAAGGAAGAGAGAACATCTTTTTTCACATTTTAAAAAAACTTCTGTAACTAATGGTCTGAATGGTATATCTCCCCGAAGATCAAAATGTAAGTATAAGGGAAGTTGTTTAAAATTTTGAGGTAGGATGGCCAGCGCATTTAGACCCTTACAACTGGATGCTATAGTATTTGCTTATATGGGCACAATGTCATTGTAAAAATATCATGTGAGATATGAGCCCCTTCCCTATGGGACCTCACTCCTAAGATTCTCATTCACTTACTGTGGGCTTGCAAGCGGTAACCTAAAAAGTGCATCTAAATGAAATTGTTGAATTTGAGCTTCACTTGATTTTAAAATTATACCGGCATCCTTCCGTCTCGCGAGCCGATGGTGCATCACCGTTGGGTTGGGTTGCATTTTCTCGAGTGGCTGTGCAGACCTATCCTTGAGTGACAGTCTTTGCCACAGTTTTTACACACGAGTTCTGTGCTTCCAAATGTTTTGGGCTTTCTCCTAGCTCTTCTGTCTGCAGCCTCCTCCATTCTTCGCTCCTCGGCTACTTTGACGCCCTCTTTGACAACTGTGTGCCACGTAGATCGGTCTTCTGCCTTACACTCCCAGTCACTTGTATGTATTTTGGCTGCTTTCATGTCCCTTTGACAGACATCTTTAAATCGCAAGCGTGGGCGACCTGTTTTCCTCTTTCCTGAAGCAAGTTCAACATATAGGAGGTCCTTCGGGATGCGGCCGGGGCTCATTCTTTTGACATGTCCTAGCCACCTCAGGCGTCTTTCACTAAGAATTGAGAACATGCTTTGGGTATTGGCACGCGTTAGGACCTCACTATTAGGCACTTTTTCTTGCCATTTAATACCAAGGATGCGGCGCAAGCATCTCAAATGGAAGCTGTTAAGCTTACGCTCTTGTGATGTATAAGTGGTCCATGTCTCGCTCCCATATAGTAGTGTACTGATGACACAGGCTCGATAGACGCACAGTTTGGTTTTCTCCGTTAGCTTGGTGTTTTGCCAGACCCGCTTATTTAGTTTAGCCATTGTTGCGGCTGCCTTGCCAATTCTGCTGTTTATTTCTTCTTCAATGGACAGTGTATTGGAGACCTTGGATCCCAAGTAGGTGAAGCTGTCCACAACCTCCAAGTTTTCATTATCGATATTTATGGTAGGAGGAGGTCGAGTGTCTTGGGCCATGATGTTTGTCTTGACGGTGGGAGAGACTACCAATGTCTCACTGGACAGCTACCGCCCGCCTCAAACTGGGCAGCCCCCAGTCAAATAGGTGCTATCCCGTCATGGCCTGCCTTCTCCACTGGGTGCGTGGATTTTAAAATAACATCTAAAAATACCCATCACATACCCAAGAATTTAATTATAATATTTATAACTATTTCCACATATTTGACTTGATGTCCAAGATTGTTTACTGTATAGTGCTGTATCTCAATCAGCACCACACCAATGACGGTTAACTCAGATGTTCCACAAGGAACTGTGTTAGGTCCCTTACTCTCATATGCTGATGATTGTATAATCAGAATTATTAAATCAGAAAAAACAAAATCTTACAAAAAGACCTAGATGAATTAAATAAAATTGGAAACTAACTGCAGTGTGTCTTTCCACCACCCAGAAAAGTTTCAACTGTTATGAGAAACAAAGATATTCAAAATATTTCATTCATGGAAAACAACTTATCCTAACTTAAGATGGAAAATACTGGAGTAATAATGATAAATGAGAAACAACCAATGGAATTCCCCATGACTCATGTCCATGAAATAATTAAAAAATCAAACAAAACTTTAGGTTTAATTTTGAAAAAAAAAACAAAAAAACTTACTGATGTAACAAGAATATTCAACTAAAATGCCACCTTTTAGAATAGGCATCTTCTGTATGGGAGCCATCAATCAAAACAAAATTATTGATAAACTAGAAAATTTTTAAAGAGCTTCCAGATTCATTACTGAAGAATACTCAAAACTGACAAGAATGACACAATTAGTTAAAAACATTAAACCTTGAAACACTATGGAGGATAGAAGAGCAAAGGGGCATCCATACATTATGTAGTCAAGGATAGGGGTCTTCAATTAACAGAATTTTGCGTATGGATGTGTACAGGAGAGAGGGGAGTCTCGACTGAATGTGTAGTATGCACAAATTTAATTTGCATAATACTAAGCCTAGTAATGTAAATCGCTCAGGCTGCACACTGCATTCAAGACCAACTTGAGTCAAGACTGTGCAATGTTTTATAATTTAATGTAAAAGAAATTCTGAACTTTAATTACTTGGAAGTTATTAGTATTTGATTCAGACCAAACGTTCACACATAACTAAAATATATACGTCTGATTTAAATTTCTTGAAATGAGTAGAAGTTTTTCTTTCGCCCACTGGTGTTTCAGCAGTTATATATACACAACAGGACAGCGATTTCACTGCTTACATTGTTTTATGTTATCAGTTGTATTTTTGGGCCGTCCATGAATAACGTCACACGATTTTGGCAGATTTATCCCACCCTCTCGTCACACTTCGTTACAAAAACTTAGACCCTCCTATAATATGACTTCACACAAAGCTTTGACCAAGGCGCCCCCCCCAAAAAAAAAAAATTTCCGTATGCAAGAACCAACACATTCAAATTCTCATTCGTCATGTCCAGAATTTGGATGTGGAATGGCTTGCCTGAGGAAACCAGTAAAACCAACACGTTATTTAAACAGAGATGTATAAGCCTGACAAGATTGGGCGTAATCAGGCTTTTAAATAAACAAAAAATGTTATTTAGACAGGACATATATAGGCCTGACAGGACCACATGGGATGAATGTTATTTTCACTGTCATGTTAAATATTCACACCTACTCTTCTCATCAGCTATATAATCCTGGGCACTGTGCTCTTCCCACTATTGCTTTTTCTGGTTTTGTATAACACGGAAGTAAAGTTTTCATTTCATTTTATTATTTGTGTCCAACATGGGAGCCAAGTTTTCATTTCATTTTATTATTTGTGTCTATTTATTATTATGGTAGGATTTTTGCAGAAATGCTCCTTGCTCTGAGACATCATGTCAAGTCTATACATACCTTGTTTAAATTGAACATATTTTTTTATCTTCTTCAGTAGCTACATGATACATGTTTAAGAAATTTAAAAATATTTTTTATACAAGTACAAGACTAAGAAAAAAAATATAAATAAAAACATTTGTATTATTAATTGACTTTTAATTCAGTCAAAAGCATTCCAGTTTATTAAAACAATTACTTCATCCAAGCAACAACAATTTTTTAATTCTTTAGATTTTGTTCTGTTGAAAGCCCTTTGAAACATAGAAACTATTTTTTATAATGTGCTAATATAGCTCTAATATAAAAATATGTTACCAAGTTCTTGTAATGATGTACCATAGTCCAAAAGCGCATCCGGTCAAAACAGCGACGGTCATAACAGCGACGGTCAAAACAGCGATGGTCAAAATAGCGACTGTATCAAAACAGCGACTGTATCAAAATAGCGACTTTTTTCTTTTGCTTGTGATAATGCAGATTTTTTGTAGAGAAGGGACAATATAAAATAATCAATTGGAGGTTTGTATAAATAAATGTTGGTGTGGTGTTTTAAAGAGTGTATACACAGTTTCAGGGCACATTTTTTAAAAAATTCAAAAATAAAATTATAACTGTTATTACTTTAGTCATATGTATTGTGCAGAAATCTCGATAGAGACTAGCAAACATAGATTCAATCGATTTATTGAGGGGGTTTGTGGTGGGAGGGGCAGAGACAGTTTGACTAAAGAACTTTTTGATCCTCGGATGTTTCGACCCTCGTTTTTACTTCGCAAATAATTGTTTTTTTTCCTTCTAGTTTTTAAAAATAAAAATAATAGGGTTTAATATTAGATCTTTCCAAATCTATCCAACTCCTTCACCACTCCAATCCGATATCATTGGATAATAAAAAGGCAATGTGTTCAGATAATCCTTTTTAAGGTACCTACATTCTTTCAGCCAACAATCTCTTTGTTTACCTTCTCCATAACAGGCGGTCCGTGGTCGCCACTTTGTCTAGCCTTCGTAACATGCCATTGTGTAACCATCGGACAGTCGACCACGTGCCG
>MUZC01000036.1:436346-461424 GCA_002072015.1 Radix auricularia | reverse complement strand
CCCCCCCCCCCTCCTAAAGTATGTCACTTTCAAACAAAAATAATTTTTAAATTAAGAAAATAATAAAAATTTAATATATAACACTGAGCCTCCCCCTGTCACACTTGCTAACCCCCCTCCCCCTGGAGCGTGATGTTCTTTAAGGACGGCCCCTTATAAGGATGAAATGAAGTTATAGTTTCAGTTAAGGGGTCCAGATTAAACAGGACTTCTCTTGCTTATATTTTTATAGCATGCCAATAGCTTCATCAAACAAATAGTACCAATACTAATGAGTAAAAAAGAAATTTTAAGCACGTAATATATTTGTTTTCATTTAACTTGAACATACTTTAAAGCTTTTAGGCATCCCCTTAGACTGTGGTTTTAAGTAGCATTTCCTCCTGCATTTGCTAATCCCCTGCCCCCCCCCTCCAAATATGTCTTTGCATTATTTAAAAAAAAATAATTTCATCCAATGAAAAGGATGATAGACTCACTGGTTTTAGATTTCGAGCGAGTCTGTATTCCTTGGCCTGTAAGTTGCACTGGCTCCCCTTGCACCATTATATCTTGCAGACGAAGGTCGTTATTTGCAATGGCATGCTGGAGCAGCTTACACAATGCAAGGGTACTGAAAAAATAAAAACTTTATTAAGCACATTTTCCTTGAATTAGTTTTCAAATAAAAAACTTTAGACTATTTAATTTCAAAACAAATATATAACTTGGAAAATGAAAAAGATAGATCCCAACTAAACACACCAGCGCCTCATGTATAATTGTTCTAAGAAAGCTCTTATTATATACTACTCTCTTTGAGAAGATTTTTTTTTCCCAAGCAGAGTTTGTTAAATGCTAGCTTTTCTTTGACTGCTACCTTATCTTTCTCTCATAGCTCCCGTAAAAAAGGTGCTGCCTAGAGCACCATTCATTGAGAACAAACTCCAAGGCTGGTTTGCCTGTTGGACCAGGTACACTTGTCAAGAAGTCCAACACAGCCTCCATTTGTGTAAGCATGAGATGGGCAAACACCATTAAAAGACTCTGATAATAGGGAATACATTTATTTAGGGATGGAGAAAACAACAAAATAATTCAAAGATATACTCTCCCTAATTACCACAAATCATTTAGTATGAATATTAAATAACTTTTTTAATTGACATAATTTGACATTTAAAATGCTTATTTAACAAATAATATAAAGTATAAAAATAAGTAACCTGTTATAATGGTATAAAAATAAGTTACCTGTTATAATGGTATAAAAATAAGTAACTGTTAAAATTGTATAAAACCTGTTATAGTGGTATGAAATAAGTAACCTGTTATAATGGTATAAAAATAAGTAACCTGTTATAATGGTATAAAATAAGTAACCTGTAACACAGATAAAGTTTCTGCTTGTTGAATTTTACTTAAGACGGCTCTAAGCATCAAGTCTAAATTTTCACCAAGCTGAGTACCACATCTACCAATAACAGTGGAAATAAGTCGTCCAACAAATGTTGCTGTATGCTCTGAAGTTTTGGGGTCAAGAAGCTTGAAAATGATTTGCACAGTATAATGCATGCCATTGTTGTCTAAAGAAAAGAAGAAAGTCAAGAGGTAAAAGTTGAGATTCGATTTTTATTCCCCATGTAGTTTAAACAAAAGATGCCTAGTAAATTGGGAACTAATGATCTTTATTTAAAAATGCATATTTGTTTATATTATAAATACAAAGATTCCTACCGTAGTCATCTTTAAGATCAATGATCTGGTCCAGTGCTAAAGCTGTGAATGCCCTCAAACATTCTCCTCCATTCTAGAGTATAGAAAGAAAGTAAAGTCATGAGCAACATGTTCATCATTTTTAAAATTTATTTACAGAAAATCATTATTTCATTCGGCGAAAGATCTTTCTCTTTAAGCCCCACCAAACAATGGAATTCTCTACCATTACATATTTGATTAATTAACTCTAAAAGTCGCAGAAGGTTTTACAATAAACTTCCGCCTCAGTCCCATATTACGATCAACCAGTTATGAAATTAAAAAATTTTCACAAAATCCATTTATAATATTATTGTCATACTGACTTCATTTTTTATGTTAAGAATGGTTATTTTACGCATCCAAAGGACCGTACTGAGTTTAAAACAATATTTACCTGTAGTTTAGTACTATTATTTTATTAATAAAGTATAGCGAAAACGTATCTTCTAAAATAAATCTGTTAAAACTACCAAAAAAGCATAGCGAATCGAGTGATAACACTAGCACTGGCAACGGCCGCCATTGCCGGAAGTCAAATACATCATTTTTCAAGCATTGAAGAGTTTTTACTTTCCGAGATCTCATTTCTAACGAGAGTGGTATCTAGGGACGCATTACGACGCTTTACGGATAGCGGGAAGAGACGCATTACAGCGCTTTTCGACTTTAAGAGTTAACGGCAAGTGCCATTGCATCAAGGAGTGATTTAGGTCAAGTGCTGATCAAATGTCAACAGTTTTTTTTTTACCCTTTAAAAATGATTATAAAATTAAGGATCTTATAAATAGACATTTTGTTAATTCAACTAAAAGAGTGTCCTTCATGGGTAATTTTGATAATGGTATGTTTACCATGTGTTTTAGCTAAACAGAACTAGCCATAAGTGACCTAAAAGCTGTACAGCAACAAAACTGGTGAATAAAATGTACCGCATATACTTGTTCTAAAGCCAACTTCTTTTTGACTAAATCAAGGGGAAACGGCTGGGGGTTGGCTAAATATACATTGAATATCAGTGTTGTTATTGATGACCATCAGGGTCCTTGTCTACATTCTACAAGATTCGACTGCTCTACCAGAAGCTATAAAATATTATTAAACATCTGCACTTATTTATTCATTTAATATTTTATGTGAATGTTTTAATTAATTGTTTTTACAATTTCGACCGTTAAGCTTGTAGTTTTTAAAAATGCATACTGTGTTGTTTACACTGGCCCATTATTATTATTATTATTATTTTTTTTTTTGGGGGGGGGGGGGTGTGTCGTGTCGCCTTATGAACAAACAGGCTATAGAACGAGTATACATGGTAAATATAATGAATTTACTTGAAGCGTTGTGCTGTCATCAGTTGTAAGCAGGGCATGGACTACTGGCATAAAACATGACATCATTGTGTCAGACAAAGGTAACGGAACTGCACGGACAAGACATGCCACCATCTCCACTGACACCTGCAATTTAATGTCAAACAATAATTCAGATTGATCAATGAATAAGATTTGGTTGGAATGCATTTATAAATATATGTTTTGCTTATTTTTATGTGAAACACTGTGAGCAAAATTGGGGATTTAAGTGGAAGGAACCCAGGATTCAAGAGATTAAAGTAGTAGTCAAAAATTGGAAAATGTTTTTATATAATTTTGAGAACATAAATCTTAACAAAGATTAGTGTGAACAATACCTGGGTAAAGTAAAAAGGACTGAAATGTCCATTGACAAGTGCTAATAAAATTTTAAAGACATGTCCTTGAATTATTAATACCGTGTAAAGATAAAATACGAGAGACTTGACAATTTTAATTTTCTTACAAAATAGGGTCAAGAAATATATTCACTTTAAAAAAAAAAAATAAAGATTTGGTATTGATGCCTTTTAAGTAAATGATTACTTACAGAAACAAGTCCTGGGGAGAGCTTCTCAGAGTCTGAATTTAGAATACTGTTTAGTGTCGGGACAAATCTGGCTTGTATGGCAGCTGTACAAGATGGATTACTAGCTAAGACTTTGACAATATCCTGTACCAGGGATACAACAAATGGATCTGAAATAATGAAGAAGTCATGACATGGTGATGACTGACAGGATTTAAATAAGTCATGACATGGTGATGACTGAGAGGATCTAAATAAGTCATGTATTGGTGATGACTGACAGGATTTAAATAAGCAATGACCAAATAAAAGTCTGATATTCTAACTAGGATTTAAAATAAAGGGTGTAAATCTTACATTTTGAAAACAAAAATATTAGAAAGTGTCACTTAAGTTGCCTAGGAAAAAGCCTTAAAACAGGGCATTAGTAGTAAGCTAGAAACTAAAAGAAAACATGTATCATCAAAATGCTTTCTCGAGCAAACAAATATATACAATATGTTTTACAAAATGTCAAACTTAGCTGCAAAGTTTAATCCAAATAAACCTTAAGTAAAATGTGCAAGAACGAGACGAAGGTTTTATAAAGATTGGGAAAGAATAGTTAACTAACACTGTGTGGGTGTAGGAGCGGAGTCACTTGACAACATGAGAACAAAATACATCACTCATGCTATGTGGTAATAAGGTCTTGAAATCCTGTATAAGCTTATTCACAGGTTTGGTTCTAGCTACATTTTCCATAATTTAAAATAATTTAAAAAAAACTTCTAGTTATGTTTCTTTGCTGTGGAAGGTTTTTGCAGGCACACTCATTGTCTGGCACCTCTTTTACGCTTACTCATACCCTGTTTTGTACTTCCTTCCTACCTAGCGTGACAACATTCTAAAGCCTTAAGTGACATTTTTTAACTTTTGTTTATCTCCATATCTGATATTACAATCTGATTGATACAATTTCTTATGCAGCTTTTTAATTGATACTTATTAATTAACAATTAGGTCATTCAAAATTACATTTTATTTACAGTACAACATTTGAAAATTTAACAAAAATAAGAAAATAATTCAAACCAATTTGTAAAAAATGTTTTTTTTACCTCCAGCATGCTTCAGGAAAACAGCCAAAGATAAAGGTCCTAGCCTGTTCTCATTACTAGCAGTAAAATGCTCATCAACCTGGTAGGAAAAAGTACATTCTTAAAGCTTTGATGCATGTAGATCTGTGAATAGTCTAAATCAGGGGTCTCCATACTATGGCCCGTGGGTCGCCATGGCCTCCTCTCATCCGGCCCCTGGAGACCTTTTAATATCCACATAAAAAAAAAAGAAAACGATACTATTTTTACTTGTTGACCACAAAACTTAGTTGTTGGTGATTAGTAGTCGGCCCCCGAACTGCTGTTTGACAGTAAATGCGGCCCTTCCACAGAAAAGTTTGGGGACCCCTGGTCTAAATCAATGAATCTAACAAGTAAAACATTTTAAGAGTTCAAACAAGTAAATTCTCAGAAGTCTGAACACACATTAAGTCAAATTACCAGCCTAACAATACGTGTTCCTTCAAAGAGAATTCTTTGTGTGTGATAATAGCAATCTTACAACAAGGATGCCTTCAAAAACTTACTACTTACTGATACTACAACAGCCAATGTTTCCAAGCATAAGCCCATGACTTCAGTAGAAAATTGTGTTGCAATGCTGATTAAACCTTCTAGAATGTTCTGTAAATATGGTACAAGCAGCTGTGTATTGCCAGCCACTTTTAAATGATCACAGAATCCAAACACCGACCTGACTGCAGATATTCTGATACTAGCAGGTTGGGTTATATGTAGGCCTCCCACAGTTGCTTGCAATAATCTGCAGATGACAGTAAGCATTAAAAACAACAAAAAATAATCAAAAGGTAAAGCTTATTTGATTTTTAACAGTATATCAATAAAAAAAATTGATTCAAAATAGATTAAAATTAATTTAAATATTAATTTAACAGTAAACCAACATTTAGTCAATGGAAAGGCAGCAAAAATAATTTGTTACTAAATATCACTGAGCACTTTTAGAATACAACCTCCAACATTGATTTAATAATTATTTGAGAATATAAAAGACTAAATATCAGTGAGCACTTTTAGAATACAACCTCTAACATTGGTTTAAGAATTATTTGAGAATATAAAAGCAAAGCATTTATTATATATAAATGTAGAAATAAAAAATCTTGATGTAACCAAAGAAATACAAGAACAAACTTTTCTATCAAATCTGGAGTCATTGCTTCAGTAAATCTACTAGCTGTCCACAAGCATCTTCCAACTAAAAATGGTGACACTGTAAAGAAATAAAGCGTGAACATTTTGTTTTACTTAAAAGGTGTTTTAAAAATATCTTTGTGCAATAATCTTAAAAAAAAATTTTTCTTCAGAATTTTTATTTTTTTACAAGAAAATAATCTTTTTTTTAAAAAAAATTTATTCAGATAAACTTTTTGAGTAAAGTTTTAATATGATAACTATAATCTACTGATTATCGATTGAAGAAAAGATTGAGCACTTTCATTGTTCTTACAAAATTATATTACAAATTATTCTTACAAAAGACAATTATTTGTTAACTTAAAAAATACAAGAAAATAAACCATTATGTGCAAGTGAACTTTCTCCAATAAGTGATCATACTGATTAAACAACTCACCAGAATAGTTCATATCAGCAAGAACTACTGACTGTAAAAATCCAGGGAGATGAAAGTGTGCAGTGCCAGCCTTGATAGCTTGAACAACCATCTCTTTGGCTGTACCCAGTGCTAGCATACAAGATTCATGGATTTTCCACCTGGAGATTTTTAAAACTATTTTTAAGAATTATTTACAGTGAGGTTAATTCTAAAAAAATTTCACATTTGTAGAAGCAAAACAATATCTATGTATTCAGCATTATATCACATGACATAATATGAATTTGTATTTAAATGAATTATTAATAAAGTGATAGAAATAAACAAACAACAACAAATGCAGTACAAAAACTCTGGTGGCAGAATTTGGAACAAGTACCCATAACTACGTGACTTCAAGGGCAAGTGGCATAATGAGATGTAGCCAATCCAGCAAGAGATAAAAGAACTAATCAACTGATACCATTGTTTCCATTCAGTTCACTTCAGTCACACTCCAATTCAGTGGGGTTAACAAATTATTCTGAGCAGTTTGGATAATGACAACCGCAAAATGCAATCTAATTATATAATAAATGACCAAAAAAATAAGAGCAGCATTGGCGCTCTTTCCTTTTGTTTGTGGTTATTGTATTATATATTTATTGCATATCAATTTAACTTCTGTAAATAAACTTGTCAGTATTTTTAAGTCAACAAATCAAATAATAACACTAGTAATTTTAATAAGTGATATTCTTTACACAATCATAAAATCAAACCATTTAATTTTTACAATTAAAATATAATCCTGGGAGTTGACTGTTTAAAGCTAAACATAATAGGGATTTTTTTTTTAAATATATAAAAATTCACCTACCATCACTTTCCCTTTACTATGCCTAACCAATGACAAATTATTACCACCCTACCCCATTCGCAGAGTTGACGGGCATCCCTATAAGTCACTAACTTTACTGCTGGTAACATTCAAGGGCTTTGATGTAGCTATATATGATGACGAGTCTTTAGCTTGCTTCAAGGCTGATGATAGGGGGAATGATACCTTGCTAATGGCCACCAAAATGATCCCTTATATAACAGCAGTCTAGAGAATCTTAATAGTGACCAATGTTAATGTGTATGTGTGCAAAGTATAAAAAGCTTGTGTGCAAAGTTGGGTAGCGTCCATTTTTTGTGCAATATTCTATAAAATTTACTGTGCAGACATGTCCGCGGCAGCGCAGCTTTAAGGGAAGATTTTCAGTGACACAGCGAAATGCAATCTGTGCAATAAAATTCTGTGAGCAAATGGAAGCTAGCACCATTTGACTGGATGTAATTAAGTGGATATTGATCAGCTAAATGCCCCCACCACCAGATCATAAACTTTTTGATAGAAATCAAAGCAAGATTGATGACATCAAGGACGATCAAATGTCAATGTATTACATCATTTATTGTGCACGCAATACAAGGAAATAGCTTTCAAGAATTAATACTATCCTTCCCACCTAAAAATGTTGACAGCTCTAATGAACACTAATAATAATATGTTGAGGTAACTATTTATCTACTTTTATTCACTAACCAGTTTTGGTTGCCTGAGTTTTTGGCATTTTCTGACTCCTGTAGGTGTTTAGTGATAGCTTGGCACAGTGCTTCTGGAGAGACATTTTGAAATTCTGTACCTAATGACTGACAACAACAAAAAATAGGCAATTAAAAATTTATTATCTTTACTAAGGTTATAAAATAATAGTTAATAAGTCATTAGTAACATTAATTCTTCTCTTGTAATAATTATGAGCTTATCTACATGCTGCCTTACAAGCAATAAGTCCTGTGCTGAAATTCTCACAGAGTAGGAAAAGCTGTCATCATCCTCATCTTCTACAAACTGGTCAGGATTGTTGCTCCACAATCGTATCTATCAAAACATAAATTGTTTAATGATGTTTAAAACTTCTGAAATTTTTAGTTAACGCAATTAAAAAATTTATTGAAAATTATTACATTTGTTAACATTTAAACATATTTGTAAAAGGCTACAAATGTTAGGGACTAATATTAATAAATTAATTTTAAAAACCCGTTAAAAAAAACAAAGTTTTTGACGATGAATCCTTTATATACAAGACAAAACTATAAGGATGTTCATTATAATACACAGGGCAAAACAATCCGTAAATACAAAACTCTAACTATGTCTTGTAAAACATGATTTATAGAATGCGCATATTTTTTTAAAAAAAGTATTGTCAATATAATGCACACCTTATTGCACAGCAGGAAAGGTTGTTGAACATGATACGTACCACGACACTCTATCTAAAAAATTAACATGATTCATAAAGATAAATTATATATTAAAAATTAAGCTTGTTAACGGTTAACTGGTTGATCGGTTAGCCAGTCCTCAGATCAAGACCGGTCATCTTTATTGAGGACCGCAGGACCTGTGTAACCAAAAAGAAAAAAAACAAAAAAAACTAGCGGTAACGTAGTGAAAAAAAACAACACAAGCCATAATGCGTTTTTCCCTCTCGCTTTGTAACAGTGAGTAAAAGCGATACCACGATCCAGCTGACAAGTAAGTTGGCATTCGAGCCTTCAGTCTCCTTGCTGTAAGCGTGCGTACATGACGCGTTATAGTTATAGCCTTGCTTCACTGAAGTTCATAACAAATAGCACTAGCTACTGCTAAGGAATGATTTTTTTTTATTTGCTTAGTTGTCGAGGCACTGTGACTGTACAAGAGCTAACACAGTGCGTGTTTGATGTCAACAACGGTCAAGGCAGAGGCTGTTTCTAATTATATTAATTATAGTCTGTTTTTTATAAAGACAAAGAAAGCTATAAAGCATATGACCCCGTGATCAATCTGAGATTTTGATACATCATTTTTATCATCGGCACAAGTCTGCCTGCAAATTTCAGCTTGCTAGCTTACAAGGAAGTGGGTTAAAAATTGATCCAAAGTTTTTTCGGCAAGCAAGCAAGGGCTCAAACAGTCACCACAAGTTAATATAACGGATTTAAAAATAATGATCAATACAGACACAAAAAACATGTACCTGATCTTCAGTAATTTGCATGTATATTATCACATAGTAGATGATCTGGTCAACCGTTTTTTTAACTGTACTACGAAATTTGCTTGACTCAATCAATATGTGTACAAATTCAAAGACGGTGTAAACCAGGTTCTCAAATCCTAAAACATCACCTATAATAGACAAACCATTTAAAAATTAGAATTTTCTAAATAAAGGATAGGGTGGTGGTGGTAAAATACTTTTAACATACCAGTTAATGAATGTGTTTTTCATTTATCAGTGTAATTTAAGATAAAAACATCTACTAAATCAAACTGAGTGTGATTTTTTTAATTGGATCAATTAATTAGAAGACAATCAATGGATCACAACCAAAGATTATACAATTATTCCTCCTGACCTATAGATTGATCCTCGAAATAGAAACTAAAAATCCAGAAACTTATGATTTATAAGTTGTAAATGTGAAGGGTAAAGACTGAAATAGTTTTCCTAAATAATCTAATCCTAAACCCCTGTGAAAATGTGCAGTAAGAAAGTTTATAGATCCTAATTTCAATGTTATGATTACTATTCCTATATTTTACCACATACGAGACATATTAATATATAAGATGTGGGTTTTGACAACTTATGTAAAAATTACATAAGATGCATGGGGTCTAGCCATTTGCAGCACTGAGCAATTGATATCAAATATTTCCTTTCCCTTATTATATTATAGATGAAAATGTTAACAAGGCTTCATTCCGTTTTCAGTTTAGATAAAAGAATTAATTTTCTGAAGCAGATGGGTAGCGCACCTCGTATCAGGATTCTAGAAACAATTAATAATTAATGCCAGATGTAAAGGTGGCTTTGTTGATCTGCTAGGCCAAGTTTTCAGGAAGTGGGACTAGTTAGATACTTAGACCAATAAATGGGTGATCTATGCAACTAACAAGTGGGATTGGTTAGATACATAGACCAATCAATGTGTGATTTATGTAGCTAACAACAAGAGGGATTAGTTAGATACTAGCAGATTTTGATTTGTGTACAAAATATTGGACATGAAACACATCAACATATAAGACGCAACCAGGATGAGGGGTAAGTAAAACTTTGTATAACATGTGTCCTCCGATGCGAAAATAAAATAATAAAATTAGCCTATTTAAGAGATATTTTTGGTAACCAGACAAAACGACAAGGTGACAAAGCAACAAGGCAAAAAATCCTTGCCGTTTTGTCATCTTGTCTCCTTGTCATTGTCACGGAACTGTTTTTTACTGATAACGCAAGTAAAATAAAAAAAGGTTTATGGCCTAATTTTTTTATTTATAAAATTAAAATCCTTTAAAATAATCCCAATTGTTAAGTTTAGATATAACAGGTAGATATATATAGATATTCTGACCAGTAGCAGACTCACATCAAACTGAGTAAAAAAACTACTCATACAAACAGGTGGAAGAAAATCAGCTGCCCCCAACCCTATCATGGGTCTTTCTGGAAGACCCTCTCGGCATCTTGTCCCCTCCCCCAAGGGGATGTAACAGCCGAGTACCACCCCCCCCCCCAGAGCAGTCGCTTCTGAAGCGGCCACCTGGGCATCCAGGACACGAAGTCTAAAATGCCTCCCACTAAAATTGACCTCACAAAGGAGGGGTGGAAGTTTTCCTTACTTTGACTCGCTACCACTTCGACGCCACCCTGGCCAAACACACAAATCTCTATGGTTAGCACTGCCGCAAAGTTGGGGATCATCAAAGACCTACTTAGTGTAGTAAAAACTACTAAAGTATTCTAAAGATATAAAAATCTCCTACCATCAGAATCCACCGGATCATCAGCATCTTCCAAGTTATTGACTACTGTTCTTACATAGCTTAGCAGTAAGTTAAGAAAACTGCACACGATGGTTAGATGGTTTATCAACACTGATCTAAATCTGCAAAAACAAATATTGCATTCTTAAGATTTAAATAAGGATACATGTCTGCACTCTGTGTAAAAATAGTCCAAATCGAAGGCAAAATTTCAGGTAACCATTCAGACATTGTTTTTGGGAAGCCTTTAATCAAAGTAGTTAATGCCTGAAACAAACAAATTAAAGCCAGGTATAAATTAAGAATTGCCTTTTTTTTTTATGATGACTAAAATATGTCACATTTTTACAGTTAAGTCAATTAACTTTTCTACTATGGTAATCAGTTCACCGACAAAACGGCCCTGGACAAATAGATGTTTAACGGAATAAAAAAATACACTCAAACTTTATGTTAGTATTTTGACTCTTCAATTCAGTGTCAGTTTTAGTAAACAAGAAACAGCAATAATTAAATCACAAGTAACAATTTAATAACAATTACTTGATATGGTACCAAGTAACAATTGTTTGCTGTTAAGAAAAATATAAGATCACAAGAAATAATTTTACAACTTGACCACTTTCTTAAAAGATGAAAAAGTTGGAAAAAAGGTTAAAATACAAAAAAAGTAAATTATTTGAAAAATAAAAATATCAACAATTTGTCTGGGGCCATTCTGCCAAGGGCCGTTTTGACGGGTCGCTAAGGTAATCTTTTGTCAAATGTATCAATTTTAACATTCAATGCTTTGTTGCAGTAATATTTACTGACTTTAATAACTTCTAGTTTCAGGCCGCTATCACAAGTATTAGAATTTGGCAACTGTAGACAGTGAATGAAGGCTTTGGTAAACTGAGAAAGAACAGGGAACAGGAGCTGCTTTGCAATGCCCTGAAAATAACAAACAAAAAAATGTCAAACAATATGATTAATTCTTTAGTAATCTATGTTTTGATTAAATTAATGCGCTTCCCTTAAAAAGTTATTTATTTATATATTTAGAATATTGTTGTTTTTTTTAAAAAAGATTAACATCTTTAGTTAAAACCAACTTAAGAGAGGAGGAGGTTAGGTGAAGGGCTAGCATCCCCGACCCTGTAAAAAAAAATATAATAATAGCCTTGCTACAAAAACACAAACAAAGATTGCAAAAGGAACCTCAGACTTTGGAAAATATGGGTCTTATAACAGAGAGCTAATGAAGCTGGTTTGCTAAAGCCAACTGGAGACCACCAAGCAGACAACCATCCTCTCCATTGAGACCACACCAGCTTAGGAACATAAGGACCATGTTAGAAGCTGGAAAAACTGCCCAAGTTGCTGCCGAAATGCAAAGAGTGGGCACAGCTGGGGACAGTTGGAGAGATTGGTGCTGGACCAGGATGCCTGGAGAGCCTTTGTTTGTGACCAATGACACAGATGGGACAATTGATTGCATTGAAAATGGAGCATTTACTCAAGAATTTAAATCATTACTTTGACGGCTAGCCATGAACAAATTTTAAAATGACATTATTTCTAAGTTAATTATGGCCAAACTTTAGCACCATAGAGAGAAATAAGGAGAATTCATGTTCTCAGTTCAAGTCCACAGTGAGAATACAGTAACCCCAGAGCTTTAAAAAAGTTTTGTTTTAATTAATTTCTAAAAACCTCATTCTCTCCAAGAAAAATTGAACTGTTTGTCTCACTGAGAAAAACTATATGGCCCAAAGAAGTTGTTTGAGATGTAAAACATTGTAAGACTAAGGTTTTATGCTGTGTTATAATTTTATATATTTACCTTCTGGTACTCCTGCATTGTCACAACCATTCCTGCGACAACATTAAAAATATGAATAGCTCTGGACCTTGTTCGTATACCAAACGTCTGAGTAAACAAAACAATTTATGAAATTAAAATTTCTCTTTATTCTGGATGGCAGTTAAAACATCATGCACTAAAAATAATGTTTTACCCGTAGAAAAACAATAATGGAACAAAAATAACCCCAATGATTGATAAGATCAGTTTTATCTTTCATGATACATCCACTGACCTCTGCTCCAACAAAGACCTTGTAGAGTTCAGGCAAAATTATTGGTGCAACATGTCCCATTTGAGTATCTGTTATGTCTTGACAAAATTCTGGAATATAAATATGTAAATAATTTTCATTCAGATCATAGTAGTTTATAATAACTGCTAGCCAGTTGATCACGACCGTTCTGTTTAATCAGGACCGTTTAACTGTAACTTTATTCAGTCCGTATTAGCTTATTACCTAGAGTTCATTTTTGTGTATTTTAATGGTTAAGATGCAGGGCACCATACAAGAGCTAAATCTCCAGTAACATGACATCATAGCGCCTTCTTAATATTCCAGTGTAAATATGTATGAAATATACAGGTCATCACTGTTAGTCGAGTTCTTTTTAAAATTCAATTAGTTGCTGATGCATAGTACGAGGGCTAACACACAGTATGGCAGTAATGTCAAAACGCCTTTGATGTGGAAAAAACTTCAAGGAGGTGAGTATTACTATTACAATAGTCATTTGATAGATGTAAGGAAGATATTTTGCTACTAGACAGTTAACTGGTCATAAAATTCACATTTGATCTATTAGTGACTGATGTTTTTACAAATAAAAATTTATTTAGTGGTAGAGTGAGCAACAAAATACAGTAATTCTGACAAGTTTATGATTGAAAATAATGTGGGGAAAAGATTTCATATTTATCATCACTGTTTACTCAGTAAACTCATAAGTTTGATTTTTTTCCCTCCATTTTAAAAAATATATTTGCTGAGTTAATGGGCATCAAACAAGAGAAATATACGAAAGAGGTTAACACAATGTTACCCACAGACAAGAAGTTGACAAATTTCTTACATTCTCTTATGGGTTTTAAAAAACTTATGAAAAACAAGCGCGCTAGACTGGCGTACCGATGGTCACGAGTTTGAATCTATGCGAAGGTAAGGATTTGTTCCTGTGGTCTAAGGAGTCCCTGAGTCACCCAGCCCCGAATGGGTACCTAACTAAGTTAGGCGGCTGGGTAATGCTTGGAACCCTCAAAGCCATGGCATGTGACCGCTGCATCACTTGCCTACAGATCATATGTCATGGTTTGTGGACGCATATCTTCTGCATAAAAGGAGCTTCTGTATATCTAAGATAAGATAAGACCTCGCAGGCTCAAACTGGTATTTTTTAAAACGGTTGACTGGTCCTTGAAAAACAAACTGTCTTTACAGCCTTTCATAATATGCCATTTTAAAATATAAAAATGATAACTTGTCAAATTATCATCACTGTTTGATCATTTGTTTAAATGTTTTAAATTCCCTCAATTGTGCAAGAGAGCTGAACACAAGTGACAGACCAGAATTTAACCAGTCTTTTTTGGAACTGTCTGAACAACCTTAACCTTTCATTGCAGTATATTAGATTTTATGATTGGCTTTTTCACTTCACAAGAGACCCTTATGCTCCTTGTGGAGGCCTAATGGCTGCAGCAGGAAACTCTTAAAAGTAAATTAAATATCATATATAGACAGGCCCTTTTTTCTGAATAGAACCTTGAGACTACCCAATAGCAATATATTTACATTGAAAAAAAAAAATCACTCATGTTTTAATAATAGCATATTGTCATTTTAGTATAAGTGATTCTTTAACAACTGCATTGATCCAAACATAAAATGTGCTATTTTATCAAATTCCATTAATCAACTTATGTTCTTTTAATTATGTAAATAATTTTTTATTGTGAGTTGTTTCAATATATACAAAAGTAAAAGTCACAAGTTTAGCGAGGGACAGGTTAAATAGGTTAAAGATTACATTACCAGATAAAACTCTCATAGCACCATGAACTGCATTGGGTTGTCCGCTGGTTAAAGCTTGCATTAGAAGGGGAAACAATTCAGGCCAAACTTCAGGCCAGTCCCAATGAGCTATTGCCGATATGGCATAAGCTATGCTGGATCTAACTTTACTGATTGACTCAGACAGGCCTTGTGGTAGCAGCTGACGAATGTGTGATTTTGCCTTTGAAAGAAATTTATGATCAAGTCAAACCCCTTACATTAAAGTTTCCCAGAAGATTGTCTTATAAAAGAATACAGTACGACCCCACTTAATGCTGGGAATACGTTCCATCAAAGTAGAGTGTAATGCAAAACAGCATCTTAACATGTAAATAATGGGGTTAGCTGAAGATGGATAGAAAATTAGTTTGGTATTATTAAATTTAATAATTGTTTTTTTTTTTTAAATAAAAATAAAACCAAACATTTATTTCTTACAAATACAATATAAAGAAACATACTTTTAAAAACAAATAAAATTCAAAGTCAGTCAAATCATTCAGTCTATTCTGTGTTTCCAATTTAGATATATTTTGTTCAATTTCACTGTCAATCCATTTAGTTGTTTTTCAATTTCCATTTGACAAAAATGAAAAAAAGACCCTCAGGGCTTAGCCATCTGCAACACTGAGCAATTTCTAAAACCAATTGGTTTCCTTTCCATTATCACTGTCGAAAATTTTTGCAATATGATATTTCATTATATATCAGGTCTAAAAAAAGGATTCATTACATTTACACCAAACACTGCAAGGGTCGTAACTAGTAGGTTTTGACACGGTCTTGTTCTGTGACTTGAGATCAGCACTTGAGGTCTTGCTGTCTGAGAAGCGTAGCACCCACTTAGTCGATATCATCTTGGAAGACTTGGGTAAGCTCGAGAGACTTGGTGGTAAGGTAACAGTGCAGTGGATCCCAAGCCACGTGAATGTTGAAAGTAATGAAAAAGCAGACTCCCTGGCAAAAGCTGGAGCAGCCCAACCCCAACCAGAAGTCCCAGTTACCTATCTCGGGGCAAAGACCTGGCTAATGGACCACTTCAGGGAAAAGTGGTAACAGGAATGGGAAGATAATACGACAGCTAGGGGGTATTTGCTAACATGCCAGGCCGAGCAGAGCAGACCAGTGGTGGGGTCTAAACCGAAGGGACCAGAGTTTAGTGACCCAAATGTGCACTGAGCATTGCCCAACCAACTCTTACTTTAATAGGCTAGACCACAACAGGGACTCGAACTGCCGCCATTGCAGCCAAGCCTCTGAGACAGTCACACACCTACTGACGTCGTGTCAGATATAGCCGGGGAGGTAAGGGAGGCAAAAGAGTCCCACATGAAGACAATGTTGTATGGCACTGGTCAGCATATGAATCAGGTTGCCCAAGTATTAGCCAAGGCCTTAAGAGATTAGATCTCAGGACATAAGAATATGTGTTTAGTTTAGTAGTTAAAAATAAAAAATTTCGGAAAGGACTGCAGCGATTATTGTAAATTTTGATCTGCTACCGGGCCAAAACAGATAGGTTGGATATCTGATATCTAGATTCAAGAAAAAACTAGTCTTTGGAAAGTGGGATTCATTTAATACTGTACATATAACAATAAATGCCCAAACTGCGTTAAAAGAGTTTTGGCAATTTGCGTAAAGAATCTTTTACAAAAAAACACACCCTAGGTGTAAGAGAAAACAAATGACAGGTCAGTTCCTGCTTAGAAAATGTGCAGAATCAAAATGCCTATGAAGAGCTCATTAAATCTGCATTTTAAAAAAAAGAAATGGATTTTTGTCCCATTTTAACTTCTTAACTATTATCATTCTGGTAATTATACTTATCATCTAGAGTAGATATGTGCAAGCAAAAACATATGGGTCATATGTGGCCTGTTAAAATGTTTAATGCTGTCTGCATAAACTATTTGGATACTTGAATATAATGATAAATTGTGTGAAAGGTTGCGTGTTAAGTACGACATGGATGTAAATTAACTGAAATAATAATAATAATAGCTTAAAAACCATTGCATAGCTATTTTTTTTTCAAGATATTGTCTAAAGCTCTGCTTTCCTAGAAAAATATGTGCTGCATTTTTCTTGCTTTTAAAGTACCAATTTGACACTAAGAATTTTAATAAATTTGCTTTCACATCCGACAGCCATCAAAGTTGCGAAAGTGAACCTTCTTTTAAAATAGAAAAATACTAAATCCTCTCCATCTTCAAACATTTAGCCTGGCTCAAAACAATTTGATAAATAATCACTAAACTTATTTTATATTATTTCACATTCTCTTTTAAGACTAAAACTTACAGCATCTGTTGTCTCTGGAGAGATAAATTTTTCTGACTGCTGGGACCAGTGACATTGTACATATTGCTTCAGCAAAACAGATGCCAACTGGCGAATGGCTAGAGGTCCTTGGCTGTCAACTGTAATTTCTGCTAAATACACACCAAATTCTGAAAAAAAAGTTTAGAAATGTGTTATTATTCATTAGTCTATATCAATATTTTCACAACCCTTTACCATACAACTGTGCATTTTCCATCTATATTTTAATATCTGTGTATTAAACGCATCTTTTGATTTCAAGAACTGAATAAGCAACATTTGGAAATTTAATTTATTATGAGTATGACCAACTGACATGTTATTTATTATTATGTATTTAAATAATTGATCAATGAAACATATTTTAATGTCAAATACTCCACCACTTCAGCATCACCGAATAAAAAATAGCATTTTTGCGTTAGGGTTGCTATTTACAAACGTATCTTTTGATAATTAAGGAGAGGGGGCTCTTGGGTTTTCAATAGCAATGTCTAAGAAAAAGAGAGTCTGGTCTGTTTACTTCTTGAAGCACCAAACTCAAGTCCCTCATTTTGATGTAAGTGGAATAGCCCAGGTTAACTTTTTGTGTAAAACCATTAAATTTCAGTTATAATATATAACCTATGATTTGATGAATGGAAAATAATAAGGCATTTGAGTACATTTCCACATTACTGTTTACTCTTTAATTTGGCTCACAGTTTTTTGGTGTTTTTTTTTTAAACACTGAGTTGACAGGCACATAGAGCAAGAGAGGTAAACATGATGCCCCCAACTGGTGCTGCAGGGCAAGTGTTGATATCCTTGTTACATACTTTGGTGGGTATTATGAAAAATGAATAATACCTCGCTACTGCTAAAGGATGGTTTACCGGTCCTTTAAAAACCATTCGGTCTTAACGACCTTAATTTAAATAAATAATTCTTTTAAAGTTATTTTTAAAACAATACCCATAAATTTACTGCACATAATTTAAATTTAGTGATAGTAGTGTTTATGCTATTATTATTGTTTAAATTGACAAAGCGTGGTAATGTGCGTCTAGTCTCTATAACCATAGCGCGCCTCGATAGAATTCTATTTAGAAATGAAATTACAGAAAATAAAAACTCTTCAGTGCATGAAAAATGATGTATTCAACTTCTGGCAATGGCGGCTGTTTCCCTGGCTACTATTGCTCGATTCGCAAAGTTTTTTGGTAGTTTTTACTGGGTTTTTTTTAAGATACGATTTTGTTATACTTTATTATAAAAATAATAGTACTAAACTACAGGTAAAATTAGTGTTAAACTCAAGATGGTAATTTAGATACATAAAAAACAATTTTTATCCTAAAACATGCAATCAGTATGACTATAATATAAATACTAAGCTTGTTAACGGTTAACCGGTTATTCGGTCCTCAGATCAGGATCGGTCCTCTTTATTGAGGACCGCAGGACCGTGAAACCGAAAACAACAACAACAACAACAAAAAAAAAATCATGTTAAGCCTGGTCCCTTTTGGAACTCAGGACGTGTTAGCGCATTTTCGTATTATGTATCAGTACTTATGTTAGATATCAGCATTATGTAGTTATCAGTAATTGTGTTTAGATTTTAGACATATTTTTATGAATTTTCTTGTGTAATGAATATACCTGACATTTTTTAATTTAAAAGTCATTTCTTTACATTTTAAAAAAATTTATTTTCTCTTTAATCTAACTACAAGTCACCACAAATGATGACGTAAAACTCTCTAAACTTTTACACATATTCTAATGACGTCAAAAAAAAAAAAAAAAAAATTCTTTTGCACGCCTTCGCACCACTCTTGAATGCTTGATAAATGATGTATTCGACTTCCGGCAATGGCGGCCGTTCCCTGCGCCAGTGTTACCTCTCGATTCGCAAAGTTTTTTGGTAGTTTTAACGGGGTTTTTTAACGGATCGAGTAACTGAGTGTTGATGCACAAATGGCAGGTCAGGACATACAAAAAACATATATACATCATGGGTCTAGGACTTATGGATGCTGTGATCAAAGGTGATGACAGACGGACGGACAAAACGGGTGCAATAGCGCATTCGACTTCTCGAAAATGCGCTAAAAAACACTAGCGGTAACGTAGTGAAAAAAAAAACAACACAAGCCGTAACGCGCCTCTCCCTCTCGCTTTGTCACGGTGAAAGCGATACCACGATCCAGCTGACAATCAGCCTAGGTTGGCGTTTAAACTAATCAAACCTTCAGTCTCGAAGCTGTAAGCGTGCGTACATGACGCGTTATAGCCTTGCTTCACTGAAGTTCACAACTAATAGTAATAGTTACTAACAGTGCGTGTTTGATGTCAACAACGGTCAAGGCCGAGGCTGTTTCTATTTATATTTATTATAGTCTGTTTCTTATAAAGACAAAGAAAGCTATAAAAAGCATATGACCCCGTGACCTATCCGCATTTTCTGATCACCGGTTTATAGTCCATTTCAGGCATTCAAAATCGTATTGGCGCACGCCGCTTAGTGAAGTACATGTACCTACATTACGAGAGGTATTTGAAAGACGTAGCAAAGATACCGGGCGATTAATCTGCCCACAAATTCGAGTTCGGTCTTTTAGTGACAGTTTTCCTGCCTATCAAAGGCATTTGTTTACCACATTAACAGTACAGCGAGTGTAGCTCAAACCCTATTTGGACAGAAAAAAACGGGGAGGGTGAACGTGTGAATCGCAAAATTCAATTATTCTGGCGAGTTGACGATTGAAAAATAATGTTTTTTTTTTTAAAAATAAATTCCATTTGATCATCATTGTTTACTCCATAGCTTTATAATTTTATTATATTATTAATTTTAATACGCGAGTTGACCCCGGCATCACACACACAAGAGAGGTAAACATGACGTCATAACGGACGGGGCGAGGCGTTGGTTTTTGAAAGTAATGAAAAATACCTCGCTAACTTTAACGAACGATTGAACCTGTCCTCTTATTTAGAATTTAGACCCACAACGGACGGGGCGAGGCGTTGGTTTTTGAAACTAATGAAAAATACTTCGCTAATTTTAACATACGATTGAACCTGTCCTCTTATTTAGACCGGTGAACTACGAGTCCTCAAAATAAAATATAAAAAAGACAATTAACCATCACTGTTTAGTTAATTTTTTGGATTNGGGGGGAAGCGGGCTTTGATGCCATCAGACGACTCGAGGCGACAACATTCTCTTGTTAGTTCTCAAAACATTAGGGATATAAGGACGAGCGGTTAACCGGTCTTTTTTTGAATGGTTAGCCGGTCCTCAAAAACGAGCGGTCTTAACAACAATAATAAATACATCTTCATCAATTTTTAAAATTTCATAACCAGTTGATTGCAATACAGGAAATCCTTATGGGAATGTGGCAAAAGTTTAACAAAAACCTTATGGGGCTTTAAACGTTAATAGTGCTGTTCCAGTGCACTACCACCAGTCAAATGACAATTTATTGTGTTAATTTTCAGTAAAAATATTGCAAAGAGGTGGCTCTGAATGAGCGGTAAATTTGGGTTCATCTTTTTCATTAGCAGATAAAAGAGATAAGAGATAAAAGAGTTTGTCATTGATATTTGGATTAAGTACAAAAACCGGTGACCACCACGATTAACGAATAACACTAAAAAGACCACCAAACAAACACACCACTGTGCGCAGCTCACAACAAGTTCTTATCTTATCTTAGATATACAGACGCTATCCAGAAGATAATTGCATCCACAGACCATGAAGGATGATCTGTTGGCAAGCGATGCAGCGTTCACGGGCCACGGCTATAAGGGTTCCACGCATTACCCAGCTGCCTCACTAATGTTAGCTACCCATTCGGAGCTGAGTGGACTCAGAGACGCCCTAGGCCTCAGGAAGAAATCTTTGCCTTCGCATGGATTTGAACCAGTGACCATCAGCACATTAGTCGAGCACGCTGCCACTTGAAAACCGTGCCCCAAGGGAAAATTGGTCATCCATGACAGTAGCATGGATATTGACATTAGCGATATTTCATAATAAGTGACATTTTGACAAAAATAAATTTAGAAGAAAAAAAAATCATTTAGATTTATTAACTCTTAAAGTCGCAAAGCATTGTAATGCGTCTCCGCCCGCTATCCGTAAAGCGTCGTAATGCGCCCCTAGATACCAATCTCGTTAGAAATGAGATCTCGGAAAGTAAAAACTCTTCAATGCTTGAAAAATGATGTAATTTAGAAAAAAAAATCATTTAGATTTATTAACTCTTAAAGTCGCAAAGCGTTGTAATGCGTCTCCGCCCGCTATCCGTAAAGCGTCGTAATGCGCCCCTAGATACCAATCTCGTTAGAAATGAGATCTCGGAAAGTAAAAACTCTTCAATGCTTGAAAAATGATGTATTCGACTTCCGGCAATGGCGGCCGTTGCCCGCGCTAGTGTTATCGCTCGATTCGCTATGTTTTTTTGCAGTTTTAACGGTATATTTTTTCGTAGATAAGTTTTCGCTATACTTTATTACTAAAATAATAGTACTAAACTACAGGTAAAGATAGTTTTAAACTCAGTACAGTCTTTTGGATGCGTAAAATAACCATTTTAACCCTAAAAATGAAGTCAGTATGACAATAATATTATAAATGGATTTTACGCAAATTTTTTAATTTCATAACCGGTTGATTGTAATACGGGAAATCCTTCTGGGACTGAGGTGGAAGTTTATTGCAAACCCTTCTGCGACTTTAAGAGTTAATATCTTGACAAAGTAATATATTGAGCCTGGTACCGGTATTGAAAGAACAAAAAAAGCCTTAGAATTAATATGTACTGCCACAATTCAGCGTGCCATGTGCTATATTGATTAGGTATCGGCCAATAACACAGATGTCTAAAACATTTTGTTTTGTATGGAATGACAAAATGTTTGGGCTAGCTAGGGAGTTGACAGATCATAGATGATTACAGCTGTTGTACAGAACGTAGACTAAGGCAGCCATGGCGGAGCCTGCCTCTGTTGATGATGTACCCATTGTACCAGTTGAGGGTCGGGTCATCCGAAGAGGCCGTTTTGTCCCCTTTTCTAGGTAGAATCAGTGAACACCATTATTTAGGGCCAGTAAAATACTAGAAAAAGTGGCGTGGAGAACTTTTGGTCGGACCTCAGCTCTGAGGAAACCTTCCCGATAAGGGGTGCCCTTACCCAACACTATGTGGTTGAATACTGCAGTTGCCCGCACCCCCGGGAGGGCTACAGTGATGATTCCCCCTATCTTGCGACAGTCTAGGCAAATCTGTACCATCTTATCTTAGGTATACAGACGCTCCATCTATGCAGAAGATAATTGCGTCCACAGACCATGAGAGATGATCTGTTGGCAAGTGATGCAGCAGTCACAGGCCACGGCTATAGGGGTTCCACGCATTACCCCAGCCGCCTAACTATTGTCTAGTTAGGTACCCATTCAGAGCTGGGTGACTTGGGGACTCCTCAGGCCCCGAGAACAAATCCTCACCTTCGTGTGGATTTGAACTCGTGACCATCGGTATGACAGTCGAGAGCGCTACCTCTCGACCACCACGTCCCAATATGTACCATAGTGGCACCGCAGCAATGGTGGGTTAAAGTAGGTCATATCCACATCCTCCTTTGGGAGATAACCCCCTTGAGAGGCAGGATGGTGAGCTTCAAGCGAACTTAACCCTGCCCAGACGGCCCCCTCTTAAAGTTAAAGCAACCGTGTTGGGGGTGCCCTCATCAATTATAATTAGGATGTGGCTAGCGCTACGACAATTTTGTCGTAGCAGCAGATGACCCGGTCGGATGTTGCTAGCTTTATGCATGTCGTAACGCTAGTCAGGAAACTAGTGCTACGACATGTCGTAACAGCAGACAATCCGGCGGGATGTTGCTAGCGTTACGACAAGATTGTCGTAACAGCAGACGAACCGGTCGGATGTTGCTAGTGTTACGACATGTCGTAGCGCTAGTCTGGAAACTAGTGCTACGACATATGCAACTTCTGCTACGACTAGTTTTAGTCACTTCTTTATATTGTTTACGCATATATATATATTATAATACGACATTATTTGTGTGTGCATTAATTCTAAAATCTAAATTTATTTAAATAAATTATTTAACTCTTAAAGTCGCAAAGCGTCGTAATGCGTCTCTTCCCGCTATCCCTAAAGCGTCGTAATGCGTCCCTAGATACAAATCTCGTTAGAAATGAGATCTCGGAAAGTAAAAACTCTTCAATGCTTGAAAACCGATGTATTTGACTTCCGGCAATGGCGGCCTTTGCCGGCACTAGTGTTAACGCTCGATTCGCGATGTTTTTTGGTAGTTTTAACGTTTTTTTTTTCGAAGATACGTTTTCGTTATACTTCATTACTAAAATAATAGTTCTAAACTACAGGTAAATATTGTTTCAAACTCAGTACGGTCTTTTGGATGCTTAAAATAACCATTCCTAGCCTTAAAAATGAAGTCAGTATGACAATAATATTATAAATGGATTTTACGCAAATTTTTTAATTTCATAACCGGTTGATCGTAATACGGGAAATCCTTACGGGACTGAGGCGGAAGTTTTCCAAAAACCTTATGGGGCTTTAAGAGTTAAATAGATTTAATTTTAATATAATATTGGTCTACCAATTATAAATATATCAGCCGATTTTGCTATACTATAGTATACTTGTGTAAGTGATGCCGATCCATTAAAATGTAGTATACCGTAACGCCAAAAGCCGTAAATGAAAATCCTCAAGTAACGATTCGCGCACAATCGCAAGAATGTAGGCCTAAAATAATTCGTTTCGTGTGGAATAATAAAATTTGCCGTGTTCAGACTTGTCACAGGAAACCATTCCATTCATCTTTCTACCTCATTTTCACTCTATTACTAATACTAATACTATTACTATGGAGGAGGGGGGGGGGCAGGTAATAACAACCGCACAGGACTCCTCGTTTACTCGCCTCCCCCCCCTATTACTATTAGTACTATTACTTCGTGTTGCTGTTTGTGTCCGTTTTCTCAGCACCCCCTCCCCCAGCCTCTCTTTGCACTTTTATGAAGAGCATGTCTAGGCACTCCAATACTCGCTTCGCGCGCTGAAAAAAACAGCGGGCTAAGCGGGGTGCGGCACCGTGACCAGTTGTGAATGGCGTGTTTCGGTATGTGTTGGTCTTTGTCTCTCTCATGCGTCATTTTCTAAAAATAACTCAAATGTGTAGCTAAACTTTTTTCGCCAAAGATTTCCGATCACGAGGGTATAAATATTGTGGCATTTGGACCATTCTTTCGACGAACAATTGGAGCGCATACCTTCGGTAAGTGGAAACTCTTGTCAAATTTTTTGTAATTATGACTGTATCAGGCAGATCTTGTATTGTATCGAAAGCTTTATCACTTTAGAAGCTAATGCATTTACTAAAACATCACTGACCCCTCTAAACAATTTAAAATAACGCCGTCCGCGTAATTTTCCATGTAATCGGAAAAAATGGCGGCCATCTTTTTTTTATTATTTTTTTTTAAAGACCGCGAGGTTGAGTTGTTAGATTATATTCAGTTTAAAGTATAATAGTCTACATAAATTTAACACACGTTTAAAGGATATTTGGAGATTTTGTACAGATAAAACAATGTATTAGTAAATGAAAAATATGTTTTTTCAAATATAGCTAGATCTATTGTAATGAA
>MUZC01000036.1:383486-432598 GCA_002072015.1 Radix auricularia | reverse complement strand
TTTATTGGCATTAATTTCAGCTGTGAATTATCTGTTACTACTGAAAGTTTCATAGCAAAAGCTTTGATAGTTTTAAAGTTATGCATTTAAATGTAAATTGTCGGCAGAGTTCGATTTGCGATCTCTGCTTTTAAAATTTAATTTGCATAAAATTTCTGATCTGCATTTAATGTATTCTTTTATTGGCATTAATTTCAGCTGTGAATTATCTATTTGTACTGAAAATTCTACTGTTATTGCATTGTTGGTTTACAAGTTATGCTGTATTGTAGTAAAACAGAAGTTATTGACTTTGTCGATAATGACCCCTGGTACTTATAGTCATGTTAAATAAAAATATATTTGATTATTTCACAACTACTGTGTTGTTTTTTGTCTAAGTATGGGTAATTAATCTATCCCCCAAATTGCAGGGTTCTATCTTCATTAATTAATAAGTTATGTACAAAATAGCGTGGGAAGAGCTAAAATTGGATCACAGTGTTTTAGAGTAAATTACAAAGGTAAATAAGGAGGAAAATTAATTCACTAAAAAAATCGTAACTTTTCTCCTATAAGAGATAGAAGAATGATTTAGGTGTCATTGGAAAGCTGAAAGCAAGCTCTTTCCAATGATATGCTATATGTTTATGTAGGTTTAATTTGAAATTTTGAGCTGGAGTGCCTAGCATGTCTGTTTGGTACGATGCACTATGCCCCGCTTGCGTTCAGCACTTTTTCGCGATGCCTTCAATTCAGAGAATGTTTCAAAAATATCTTGAAAACAATTAAGTCACAGTGATGGTTTATAGTCAGTTTTTAAACTCACGCCTAACCTTTTTCGTCGATGATGCCGACTGAGTGTCAACTCACGAATCAAAAGAATTATAAAAAATAAATAGTAGTATTAGCATAATTAAATACAGCTTTAGTCGCAACTGTAAGTAAGCACATATCACATTTTTACGACTGTTGACTGTCGTAGCAGCAGACGACCCGGTTGGATGTTGCTAGCGTTACGACATGTTTAAAATCTAAATATTTTTATTTTAACAGATTTATTCAACGTATCTGCTTTTCAGAATAATAACAAAAATTATCAGCATACTCATTATGATTTTAATTTTAAAAAAAAAAATAATAATAATAAATGAAATTTAAAAAAAAAACATGACGGCAACGGGATTCGATCCCGCTATCGATAGTATTATATCATTTCCGAAGCAACCATACTATCACTTGATCTAGCGAAGCTGCTGACAAAGTGTAATATTTTAAATTCATAACTGTTTTTCATTTAATGGCTCAATCTAGATTTTTTTTTAATCCTTTAAAATTCATTAATAAGCTTATCTAGTGATCATGATATTTCATTATGAGAATTATAGTTTAGTATTTAAGTATTAGTAATAGCATAATTGAAAATACAGAAAATTGTTTACGACATGTCGTAACNTAAGGGCAGAAAGGTTGTGGGGAATGCCTAGACTGAAAGGTTAAAGACAATTAAAAGAAGCAGCAACAGCAGGAGATGAGAAGGGGAAACACAAAAAATTGTAACAAAATAAAATAATAACAACAGGACAACCATCAAGTAGCAGTCATGAGGTTAAAGTAGTAAACAAAATGAGGGGTAGGACTGCAATCAGGCTTATACAAAATTCAATGGAAAAGACGTAAACAAGGTATGGGTTAGCCTGACCGGACGTAACAAAACAGCGAACGTTTCGGCAAAGAGCCTTTATCAACGAACATACAAGACACAAACAAAACGAAAATAAAAATAAAAAATGAGAAATGAAGGAACTTAGCTGCAGTGGAATCCGAAGTATCCAAAGAAAAAGTCATTATGAGAATTATAGTTTAGTATTTAAGTATTAGTAATAGCATAATTGAAAATACAGAAAATTGTTTACGACATGTCGTAACGGCAGACAACCCGGGCGGATGTTGCTGGCGTTGCGAAATGTCGTAGCACCAGCCACATCCGCGCGGGTTGTCTGCTGTTACTTTGGCTCTTGGTGGAGTTGCTGAGAGATTCCCCAGCTGGACATATAAGAGTTTTCGTTACTCAGGGCCTTTGATGCCATCTCAAATTACACATAATAATTAAATAAACACTTCCAATTTCAGTATTAATAAAGTAGAGTAAGTGACTAAGACTAAGAGTAAGAGTACTAAGACTCAAAAGTAAGAAGACCGAGTTAAGTTTAATAATTTTCAAATACTTAAAAATAAATAAAGTTACATCAAGTAAAGACCTTCGGTTACTTCCAACGCTTTGATCTGGTCTTCACCACCTGACCTCGTTAGTAAATCAGGAGAAAGAATGGCATTGAGACTGTCATAAATTATTTCTTTCAGAGAACGGTTTCTATCACCCTCAGCTCCCGCCATTTTTACTTTAAAAAATAGACATAACTTCCTTTTTATACAATAAACGTTTCAATATGTAAATATTAAATTTGGTCTGTCTGGCTATAAAAAAAAACAACCAATATCAGCATTAAAAATTAGCACACAAAAATTCAAAATCATTTTTAAAAGATTTGTCCCTATTTTTATTATAAGAGTTTATATCCAAATCAATATTGTCTTAATACTTAACTTAATATCAATTCAATATCATTGAGAATATCTATAGTCTATATCAATATCAGTTAAGTTAATATTAATTTCAGTATCAGACTTATCTGAAAGTTATCTACATAGTTCAGACTGAACCATAACATAAGTCTTAAATAATGTGTCATTATGATATAAAATACACTGCAAATAATAAATTCATATACTGAATATTTTTATTTAAGTGTTACTATTTTTTTAAAAACAAGATAATTATAATTAATAATAGATTCGTCAAGTTGTACTCTATATTTTTGCATTGCTTCTTGCCAACTCGGCGATCTGCTAAAACTTCCGGCTTCTGCTCGTGGAAGAAAACGATTCGCCGGTGAAATTTGCAGGCAGTAACTTTTATTTTGAGTGCTATGGGGAAATTAATCATGAAAACCAGAGTTCTTGCTTTACTCCTGCTGCACCTCTTTATTGTTGTATTTGGTAAACTGAACCAAGACTCAATCGATAAAAATCTTGTCAACGCCAAAGTCGAGAGGAAAATTGACATAGCCACCCACTTAGTCAAAACAGTAACATCCATAACTTTAGAAAATAAAGGCACTTCAGCTATACGGTCATTTCTTTTTGCACTAGATCCTACTCTGAAAGATAATCTGTCCTTTTTGAGTGCAGTGGTAAGTAGGAATTTAGTAATTTTTATTCAGTTATTAGTAAGGTTGTTAAGACCGCTCGTTTTTGACCTTCGTCCTTATACTTATATCCCTAATGTTTTGAGACCCATTTGAGAACTAACAAGAGAATGTTGTCGCCTGGCATCGTCTGATGGCATCAAAGCCCGCTTCCCCCCGCTTGCGTTCAGCTCTTTCCGCATTGCCCTCAATTCAAAGCAATTTTTTAAATCCAAAATATTAACTAAACAGAGATGGTTAATTGTCTTTTTTATTTTGGGTACTCGTAGTTCACCGGTCTAAATAAGAGGACAGGTTCAATCGTTCGTTAAAGTTAGCAAGGTTTTTTCATTAGTTTCAAAAACCAACGCCTCGCCCTGTCCGTTGTGACGTCATGTTTACCTCTCTTGTGTGTGATGCCGATCAACTCGCGTATTAATAATATAATAAAATTATAAAGCTACGGAGTAAACTATGATAGAATGGAATTTATTTTAAAAAAACATTATTTTTCAATCGTCAACTCGCCAGAATAATTAAATTTTGCGACGCACACGTTCCCCCTCCCCGTTTTTTTCTGTTCAAATAGGGTTTGAGCTACACTCGGCGTACTATTACTACTATTAATGTGGTAATCAAATGCCTTTGACTAGCAGGAAAACTGTCACTAAAAGACCGAACTCGAATTTGTGGGCCGATTAATCGCCCGGTATCTTTGCTACGTCTTTCAAATACCTCTAGTAATATAGGTACATGTACTTCACTAAGCGGCGTGCGCCTGAACTGAAACAGACTATAAACCGGTGATCAGAAAATGCGGATAGGTCACGGGGTCATATGCTTTTACAGCTTTCTTTGTCTTTTTAAGAAACAGACTATAATTAATATAAATAGAAACAGCCTCGGCCTTGACCGTTGTTGACATTAAACGCGCAATGTGTTAGCCCCGTACAGTCACAGTGGCTGACAAATAACCAGCTGGAATTTGGTATCGCTTTTACTCACCGCGACAAAGCGAGAGGGAGAGGCGCGTGGCGCGTTACCGCTTGTGTTGTTTTTTTTCACTATGTTATCGCTAGTTTTTTTTTTTTTTTGGGGTTACACGGTCCTGAATAAAGATGACTACTATTATAGTAGTAATAGTACGCCGAGTGTTGACATCAAACGCGCAATGTGTTAGCTCTCGTACAGTCACAGTGGCTCGACAACTAACCACTGCAGCTGGATCTTGGCATCGCTTTTACTCACCGCGACAAAGCGAGAGGGAGAGGCGTGTTGTTTTTTTCACTAGTATTTTTACACTACGTTATCGCTAGTTTTTTTTTTTTTTTGGTTACACGGTCCTACGGTCCTGAATAAAGATGACCGGTCCTGGTCTGAGGACCGGTTAACCGTTAACAAGCTTAGTTATTAGCTTGGATACAACTCGAAAATGAAATAGTAATAAATTATATTAATTATATATTTTTTATAAGTATAAGTAAATACTAAATTACTAAATTAAATATTTAATATTTAAATACCAGCTAGCCCAAGTAGCCTAGCCACTTTGGTAAAAAAATGAACTTTAAACAAATAAATAACCAATAGCATAGTTCAATAGAGCTGATTTTTAAGTAAATTTGAACACTAAAATTATAATTTTAATTTTAGGATTTATAATTTATAGTTAATTAAGCTATGATTATTTAAATTGTTGTTCAAATTGTCCCAAGCCCAATGACCAATGCTTTTTTTTCTCCACATTTAGTGACCTCAATTCTGCTGTTTGTGTTTTCAAATTATTCTTTATTAATAAATCATGTTACTGTGTTATTAGGCCTACAGTAAAGTTTATCTTTAAACAAAGTTTCTGTTGTTTTTTACAAGTTCCAGTTCACCCACTATCATGATCTACATATAATAAACTATCCTCTATAAAAATGTGCAAATAATATTAGGAATTCCTTTTGAACCTTCAACATTGGGTCATGACTAATTAATTTAACCCTGACCAATGGTTAAAATTAAAGATTTTTGCACACGGCAACAACTAGTAAAATTTTGTATTTGTTTTGACTGTCAAAATGAGGTTCATTGCATAGTAATGGTTGCCAAGGGTCAAGGACAACTAGTCTGCACAAGGTACATTATGACATTGTCATAATATCAATTCTGCAGGGTTTAGCAGTCAAAATTTAGTATAGTATATTATTGAACTAATTCCATATTAGATCGTATTTAAAGTTCAATGATCAAATATTTTAATGTTGAAAGTCAAAATAATTGAATATTTTAAATGCATCGGAGACTTCCACCATTAAAAGTGGAGGGGCCTGTCACTTCGACTTCATAATCATGAATGGTCAGTGCTTTTGAAAATTACTTTAAAAGATGTTCTTCACGTCCTAGCTCATTGAAAATTGGCATACATATCAATAGATTGATAAAGCTGATAGGAAAATTTTTTAAATATGTAAAAACTACCAAAAAACTTTGTGAATCGAGCGATAACACTAGCGCCGACAATGACCGCCATTGCCGGAAGTCGAATACATCATTTTTCAAGCATTGAAGAGTTTTTACTTTCGGAGATCTCTTTTATAATGAGACTGGTATCTTTACAGCGCTTTGGGAATAGAGGGCAGGGAAGCATTACAACGCTTTTGGGCTTTAAAAGTTAATCTATATGTATCTTTAACTAAATTAACATAACCACAATATTTTCTGGTTAATCATCTATGTAAGTGGAACTTGACTTCAATCCCTAATACAATGATTTTCTGATCATACCTATCGGTTAACACTAGCCCACCCCCACCCCCCACAAATCTTTTTTTGGTGCTATTTTTCAATTTCTAATGTTTCAGAAGTTTGGTAGCTTGAGCGTAGAAACAAAATCAACATACTTAAAATTGACTTTGTTGCTCACATAGTCAGGGGGACAATCATTGACTATTAATATAATTTTTTTTTTATTGATAAAAATGAAGCCCAACATTTTCCCATGGTAATGAGCTAAGAAACCGATAATTATACCATGCAATAAAATTATGTAGAGAGTTAGTAAGTGTCAGTATCGGAAATGTTTTTTATTTTGTCAGACAAGAGACAACAAGGATGAAAAACTTGAAGTCACTGAATCAAGTGTTGCTGGTCTCAGGTATGTAAAATTATAGCTATTTTAGTGTTTACTGTATTAAACACTAAATATACACAGTGTGCTGAACTACATCCATAAAACATGGGATAGAAGTTTATGAACAAGTACTGCAATTTACTACACAAGCAAAGAATGAATGTTAACATCCTCTCAAAATGCACTATTTTCCAATGGTTCTTGTTTTAGTCTGATTGTCAATTGTTAGGGGTTTTTGTTTTCTTTGAAAAAATACACAAATGAGTATAAAGCCAACATTTATTTTATCCTCCAAAAATGTAACTCTTTACATAATGTGTTTACTGGTTCAAAAATAAACATATAGTTAAAACTGATTGTGATTTTATTTTCTTCAAAAATTACAGTGATAAAAGATTCTTTAAGATAACTCTGTTGTCATCTCTTGATGGCGGTAAATCTGTTGTCGTTGAAGTTGAAGTAATATACTCTCATGTCTTAAAACCATTCCCATTGGAGATTACTCAGGTAATTTAAAATATTTAATAATTACTCTTGTTAACAAAATTTTATATAAATATATTTATATTAAAGATGATATCACATGTTTTAATTGTTGATATAACTAAAAAGAGCTTGAACTGTACCATTATTCCATACAGCATAAAGCAATGTCTTTATTTTAAAAATAGTCTTATTACCCTGGTTTCAAAGTGCAACAATTTAAAAATTGAACAGTAGCTTTTAATTTGAATAGATAAATTTTAAGTATTAAGGATATAATGTTTAATTTTGTACTTTTTAAATATTTTTTATAATAGGCAGAGAAGCAGCTAGTTGTCTTGGATACCAATTTGTTTTTTTACTCACCGTATCCAACTACAAGCCAAACCACTGTTGTTACCACCACCAATTCTAATATTGAATCTTACACTAAGACCAAACCTGTGTCTCAGTCTGATGCAACTATTAGCTATGGTCCATTTGAAGACAAAGCTCCATTTTCAGAGGTACTGTAATTTTGGGATTATGTGTTTATATAAACAATTTTTGTTTGGTTGATCTGTGGCCAATGTGAGAATAATTATAAAATGTGAAAAGAAAGTCACAGTTAACTGTTCTTTTCTTTCTTTTGTTTTGTCCAATTTTATATATATATATATATATATATACAGTCGAAACCGCTTAAGTCGACGGCGTCGGGGAATGAAAAATGGCATCGACATAACCGATGATCGAGTTAAAGCGAAAACCAATATGGCGGCAAAATATTAACATGCGCTTGAAATTTCTATATGTACGTGTTGTGCGTTAATTAGTGATGGGACGATTAATCAGATTGCCAATGACAACAAGTTTACACACGGTACATTTTATTATTCCATACGATCCCCTCAGCTTACAATTCCTTCGGTAACTTGATGCTAATAGGACTAACCAACCAAAGTGAAATATATGTTATTTCTAATTTTTACTTAGTCCCAGCTAAGAGTGCATGAGGAAAATAACAGCCCATTTCTAACTGTAACTTCACTGGAGCGTGTTGTTGAAGTTTCTCATTGGGGAAATATTGCTGTGGAAGAGCATATTGACATGAGACACACTGGTGCAACTCTGAAAGGACCGTTTTCCAGATTTGACTATCAGAGGCAACAGGATGGTTATGCATCGATTAAAAATTTTAAGGCAAGTTTGAGTCTAGTCTATTTTTTATCCAGTTAGATAGCAATAATTATTTTGCATACAGGACATTATACTTAAACTTAGATTTTTAAAAGATATTTCTCTTTCCCAGACATCTCTTCCTGCCTCAGCTCGAGATGTTTATTATCGAGATGAGATTGGCAACATTTCTACCTCAAACATGAAGGAACTTGATGAATCGGTGGATGTTGAGTTGAGACCAAGATTTCCTCTTTTTGGTGGTTGGAAGACAAGATACTACCTGGGTTATAATGTCCCTAGTTATGAGTACCTTTATTATAAAGGTAAATTTTCATTAAAAAAATAAATTTAAAAATTCCAGAGCAATTTATAGCTATATAAATATATATATTTCAGATAATTATATCTTCCATCTTTTCCCTGCTCCTTTTTTGCATTTTTAGAAATTGAATTTTTTTATCCCTCACCAAGATTGTTTTAACTCATTAGCTCCTGATGCAACTAAATGCGTCTGTTCACATAGCGACCCTCTCTCGCATTTTTCGTTAAAAATAGCATCAAATCTCGCTTTCTCGCGACTTCCGGCAATTGTGTGATTCTACAAGATTTCAATAAAAATTACTGGATGATTTATCTTGTTTCCCTTTCGATCCATGTGTGTATTAGTTTGATGCATCTCTATTGAGTGTGTGTTCACCCCCTAGGTGTCGAAAATCGCGATATCGGTCATTAATCGTCATTATTTTGCAGTGCATGTTATATTATTAATAAACTTAATTTATTTCTAAATGTGTTAATCATTTTATTTTTTAAGATAAAAGAACATCTTTAGAAAAGAAAAGCATTTTCCTCATGAAATCAAAAGCTTAACGAAGTTGCTTCCCTTTTGTCCGGAACATGGAATAGATACGGAAGTGGCCCTTCAGGAGCTATTGAGTTAACTCTTAATGTGTCATAAGGTTTTTGGAAAACTTCTGCCTCAGTGCTGTAAGAATTTCCCGAATTGCAATCAACCGGTTATGTAATTAAATAAATTGCGTAAAATCCATTTATATTATTATTGTCATATTGACTTCATCTTTTAGGATAAGGATAGTTATATTATTTATCCAAATGACCGTATTGAGTTTAAAAATGTCTTACCTGTAGTTTAGTACTATTATTGTAGTAATAAAGTATAGCAAAGTCGTATCTTCAAAAAAAAAAATCGAGCAATAACACTAGCAAGGGAAACAGCTGCTATTGCCGGTAGTCGAATTTTCACGCACTGAAGAGTTTTTATTTGCTGTAATTTTGTTTCCAAAGAGAGTTTTATCAAGTCGCGCATTATCGCGCTTTGGTTTTTAAAAAAAGGTAAATCACACATTATCGCGCTTTGACACATTAAGAGTTTAAAAAGACATTCTTGCTCACTGCTGATGTATAACCAGCTTTAGGCATAGCCAAACTATGCAGCCACCTAGGGTCTCCTTTTAGTAGACCTGCATTTCTGCCGACAATAACGACAAGGACGGGAAATTTATTTTTAAAAATATAAATAATCTGCGAAAAATATATTAACAAATGTAATACTTTTTTTTTTTCATAAATAACCTGCTTAACAACCCATAATAGCGCCAGAATAATCTCCGTGAAGATTTAATGTGACCTTTCTAGTGCGACTCGTCTGCCGACAATCAGTGTCGGAAATTTATGTTGGCCCCAGACTTCGATAACTGCCGACAATGATTGTCGGCATTAATAAAATAATACGAATACGAAAAGTGACGAACTGGCGCATATTCGTTTCAAGATGGATGCCTTTACGGTTATCGATCGTAAATCAGATCTTAAAGCGATCGAAAATGGATTAAGGAATAAGTTTCTATGGGACTGGCTCGAAGAAAAAGACAGTAATGGAGATTATCTATCAAAATATGTGTGAAAATTAAATAAACCCGGTGTAGTTGTTTGTGTTTACTGTGATTGTAGATTTGATTATAGTAAGAAAGGCAAATCCTTCATAAAAAGACACGCACAGTCTGTTGCTCACACATCAAAAAGAAATAGTATCATTAGTACTCAGCGTTGCCAGCCATATTTAAAGATTCTTCCACAAGTGTTAATTCTAATCCATTGCCATATGGTGCTGCTGAAAATGTTGTTGATTCACATCGTCTTGCTCCAGGGGGGGGGGGGTACATTGCTTGACAGGGACTGGGTGGTAAGTGTTCACATTGTCTTCATCTGCTCTTATTTATGTTACATTTCAAGCATTTGATCCTTCCAACTAAGCCCTGTGGCCGTATGGGATATGGAAGTTTTCTTTTTACTACTTCACATTAACTTTTTTTGTGTGCATCTTTTAAATAATGATGCAGGATGGTGTCATTCCATGGTTCAACTAAATATACATTTTTATTTTTCAGTATATAGCCCTATGACTTAGATCAGTCATTTTCATGTTTTCCCTTTATTTCTCTTTGTTTGATGTTAACAATGGAAGCATGATGTCATTTATTGATATAAATTAATCTGCATTGTCTTTTCAGGATAGCTCTAAATTGGGTGTTTTAATCTGTTAATTCAAAAAAATTTACGGGGGGGGCATGCCCCCGGACCCCCACTAGTGTTTCGCGCCTCCTCCATCAAAAAATAAAGTTCAGGTTAAGGCTTACATTCAGGTCTATTTTAGTCGCAGCATTAGTGAGGTTATCTCACAAAAATCTTTCCATATTTATTTTTCTATTACATTTAGGTCCAACAAATTCATTTGGCCTAGTGCCTCCTATGCCCTTAAGCTGGCCCTTGTATAACTATGCTCCTACATGGCACAAACATATCTGCTAGATACAACTCAGTAGTTAAGAGTTACCATGCCAAAAACTTTGATATCATGTTTGTGGGGTGTAGGATTCTGCAAATCACAAGAATATTGATGCTGTACAATTTTGCGCATGAGTTTATTATTTGCACAAATACCAAGGAATTTAAAGGGAACTTTGTTCCTGTTCAATTAAAAAATAAAGCTTTAATACGATATTGATTTAATTTTTAAATATGGCTATGTATAGGTGTGGCTACAGATAGCGCTTAAAATTTTTGCTATCAATGTCACCACACATAGTTTATAAGAGAGTAAATTTTTAATGATAAAAAAATAATAATAGTAAATATTTTATAAATTGATTCTTTTTCAAATGAACAGGTGACCACTATGCGCTTAAGATGCGGTTTGTTGATCATATCTATGATGACATGGTTATTGATGAAATGCAGCTAAAGATCATTCTCCCAGAGGGATCAAAGTAAGTCACTTGGACAATTGCTTGAAGAAATTGGTTTCTTATTTTTACACACACACACATATTTACTTGCTAATAAACCAAGGATATTTTGTTAATTCGCCAGATGTTAATCATGGTGAAGCTGGCGGCATATTGCTCTTTGCTGCATACGATAACGGTTTCATTAACCACCACTAACCTCTTACTAAATTTTAGTGTAAAAGTATTACTTAACTCTGATTAAATAAGGGATATAGCTAGTTTCTCTAGTCAATACCAAGTGAACTATTTTGTGCATTCATATGTTTTTAAATGAAAATATCTGCTTTGAAAATACAGGAATATTGAGCTGAAAACCCCTTTTGATGTTCAAAGAAAAGGAGATGCAATTCATTATACCTATTTGGATACCTTAGGTCGACCCGTTGTAGTTTTAAGTAAGCTCAACCTTGTGGAACAACACATTCAAGACTTTGAGGTACTTAGCACAAAAAATCCACCCAGTACCTTTTTGATTGTAGATCAATTACTTAATGATGGATTTAAAAAGGTCATTTGATGGCATTAATGCTCAATCTACTAGCTGGAACAATGATTCCTGCAACTGAATTAAAATTAGCAACAATGTAAAAGGGGTGGAAAATGCTGTTGAGTTTACCAGCATTTTATAGTGCATCAATGTACTGTTACTAAAAATTAACATTGTAGTAATTTATTAGCTTCACACTGATATGTGTAAATCAATCTGTTTCAATTTTCTTTTAGCTGCACTACACATTCCAAAAGTTTCTCCTTCTGCAAGAACCGTTACTGGTTGTTGGTGCCTTCTATTTGCTATTTTTAGCTGTCATTATCTATGTGAGATTGGATTTTGCTATTACAAAGGTAAGTTTAGGTTTGGGATTTTCTATTCATCTGCTAAGCTAATTAAGTTCATCACAATTCTCTTAGACAAAACTTAATTATCATAGGCCAAAGTTTTATTTAGCATTCTCATCACCTGTACAGAACAAAGTAAATGCTATGTCATATTTTATAATAATAATTTTAACCGTTAACTCCGAAGGATGAAGCCAAGGAAAGTAGAATGCGTGTATCTACCTTGATTGATGAAGTCCAGAGTGCACATGACCGTCGAAGTGCCCTGTACCAGAGTTATGACGATGCCATTAACAAATACAAGACTAGCAAAGATGCTGCTGCCTTGACTTCTAGTCGAAAAAAGATTGATGCTGATTACAAACAGCTGACACAGCAAATTCAAAATTTGCAGGCTCAGCTTAAAGCTGAAGGCTCTGAGGCAGCTGAGAAGGTAATCCATTTCAAAGAGTTCCTGAATTACCCAAATCACTAAGTTAGGAATTCACCATTTTTATATAGTTAAATATGAAGGATAAACTTCTGAAACCATCACTAAACCTAAAAGTAGAGATTACAGTAGGCAAGACTAGAAGGCAGTCCATTTTTTTATTTTAAAAAAAATAATAAAAAATTATTTCCAAAATAGAAGAATATAGTCTTTTAATTTAACAAGTTAAAACTTTAGTCAAAGTTTAGTGCTTAATTTTAAGTGCAATCCTTTGTAGTTATCTTGGCTGGCAAAGCAAGTTGGATAATAATGTTTGGCAGGACATTTCTAAATGAGTGGGACTAACAAGTCATATTTAAATTGGGTAATGTTTGTTTAATCCATAGGTAGCAGAACTGCAACGCTATGACAGCCAGTACAAAGAACAGATTGGTCTAGCCATAGCAGCCGCAGAGAAGCTTGTGTCAGGAAAGTTGACTCGCCAACAGTATTTAGATACTGAGGCTGCCACAACCTCTAAATGCGAAGACACCTACAAGAAAATGGAATCTCTGCGTTCTGCTCTTTAATTTTTATCCTGCATTTGCATTTTTTTTCTTAGTATATCTGTTCAGCGCAGTTGTTAAAGTTATATTAACCTTTATAACTTAATCATTAAATTCATTTTACAATAACATAATGTATGTTATGAAAAGAGGCATGATTACCTTGTTTCTTATCACAGCACAGTTTATTTGGGTTCCAATTTTTGTTGGTGTTTTAAATTTTGTCAGGCTGTCATTGTTAGCACACTTGAATGTTGTCTTAATGAAACTGAAACACCTGAGTGTTTTTTATTATTGTTGCAGTTGATTGACTGATAATTGATTTATGTTAATCAATGTTAAATGCTGGTAAAATATTTTCTTTATTGCTTGGAAGTGTCATGCTTAATTTTAAAAAATAAACATGTCTAGTGATGTGTACTGTTATTTTTTTTTTAATTGAAAATAAAACTATTTTAAGTTTTACTTTTAACTTGTTTGTTTAATGGAATAAAACCACAATTTAAATATTTACTTTAAATTTAAAACAAAGCAACATAGTTTTAGTTAATTGCTGCAACTGCTACTGACACTAGTCATAGTAATACTGCAATATTCATACTCATGAATAATGGAAGTTAATTTTAGAAGAAAAAAAAACGAGTTCCAGGAAAGCACAATCAATGCTGTCTGCAAAGATTAGCGTGACTGATATGTTTATTTAAGCAAGATTTTGATTGTCAAGGGTGCATTAGTAACATTGAGAGGACTGGATTGCATTTCAAGATGATATTCCTGAATACTAGGACTACTTTTAAGAAGCCTTTTGAACCATTTGTCTAGGTTGTAATTTAACAATAATCCTGTGTACTTATACATGATTCTTTGACCTGGCCTATTTCTCTGACAAAATCTGTTAATGTTATGAGTGCATAGAATTACATATCTTTAAAATATTTTTACAGGATATTATATTTAAATTAAATCTACTCTCAAGAGTTCAAGCATGACTTTTTAAACCACTCATGATCTACTTGTTTAACTCTAACCATGGAATAACTGCTCTTAATCATTGGATACCATCCTGCAGCATGTAATTGATTCTGTATCGTAGTAGGAGTAGAGGTCGATGTGACAAAATGGCAATACATTTTTATTACCAGTTACTCTCAAGAAAATTTATATATATTTGACAATGCATCCAAGCTGCCACCTATCCTTGGTTCCTAATAAATACCATTAACTTTTATTAACTGTATTATAGCATATTTAAATATGTGCTAGAGCAAAGATAATCTCAAATTAAAATTGTTAAATTAATTAACTACAAGATACGACCCGCAGACTTGCTTATCATAGATAGTGCCAAGAGCTGAGGGGTGGAGGTGAGGGTGTTGAGAGAATGGACAACAGCAGCTCGAAGTGATGAAAAAAAAACAAGTAAACGTGCAGACATGTGCACAGCGTCTGTTAACTGCCCCCCACCATTTTAACCAATGACTGATTTGGGGACAAAAAAAAAATTGTAAATAAAATTGTTCCCTCTGATGCTGAAACATAACTTTCCACGTGCGAGGCGGACATAAACCACTACACTACAAATCATGTTACTATGTGAAGGATCAATGCAAGAAACCATTATAATTATTGCCACCACCCCCACCCCCTTTTTTTTTTACATCTCACTATGCTTGCCCACTGTGATCTTTTGACCACAGGGAGGGAGGGTCATTTATTTCTGTGAATATAAAGATTTTTTTTTTATTTAAGAAAAATGCATCTGGATAATTATTTCCCTTCATACCTCATTTATTTTCTCCCTTGAAAATACTGAAATAATTTTTTTTGTAACTTACATTATTTCCCCTTATGAAACAATTTTAGCTACAAATACCCACATACAAAAAAAAGTTTTTAAAATATATGAATTTTGTACTGAGATTTGAAACTAAAGGGATACAATTTGTATAGTATTTGTACTTTGATTAAATTATATGCCTTTTGTAATTTTTTTAGGTTCTTTGATCAAAATAATAATCATTAAGAAATTCAAAAAATGAATTATATTTATTTTTCCTAAATAAATTTTACCACACTAATCAGGATTAGATATAAGATGAAGGGCATTGCAAGGTGTCTTGGGGCGGTTTTTAAAAAATTGTTCATTGCATTTTTTAAAAATATAAAATGGTGTTAAGCGTGCGTGCAACAGGGGAAGTTTTTAGGGCCTTTTGTTTCTAAAAAAGTTCATAAACAGTATACTTCTTACTAATAGTTATAATGAACAATAGAAAGAAACTTTTCACTGCCAATGTTTTTTTTTGCATATAAGCAGTAACATTTAAATAAATAGTGAGAATCAGGTCTCATTGAAGGCAACAGTTTATTAAAGCAAAAATTTACATTCAAAAAGAAATAAAAACAAAGTCAAGTTATTCATAATGATAAGTAATCTTAAGGATATATTAATAAATAATAAATTTATCCTTAAACTTAAAACATCTTTATGCACATATCTTTCACTTCATAGTAGTTAACTACTGCATCACATACCTAGTACTATTAATAATAATAGTTAATCTTAATTTTCAAAACAAAGATAGGTGACTGAAACACACACACAAAAATTAATTTAAAAGCTTTCAGCAACTTTAATTTTACATATTAACAATGGTTGCCTTGTGAGTCCTATGTAAAATTTTAAGTTCAAATAGCATTTTAAAAATTACAGTTACAGCAATACAAATACTGAAAAGCTTACAATAAAATATATTTAACAACCACTAATTTGTTACAAAGAAATGTCATAAAATTTAAATGCATTTTTTGAAAGTGTTACCTACTTCACAATACAGGCATCTTTAGTAAAATTAAATTGATAATTTCTCTCAGTTTTTACTAGGTTCATATAAAATTATACTGTTGCATGTAGAATCATATATTATCAGGTAAATTTAGGAAGATCACATAATTTTAAATAATTAATAATTACATCTATTGATTGATTGAATTAATAGAATATTTTAGATCTTCTTAATCTAAAATTAAAACTCAACTTAGGTACTAGTGTCAAGAAATGGTATCATTGAAATTATTTTTTAAAAATTATTTCAATTTAGGCTGTAATTTTAGATATATTGGGTATACAAATAAATAAACAATTGCTCACCAGCCCCTGCTGTGATGTAGATAGATTACAATGAACAGTTTAATCACTTAATATTTTAATTAAATTATTGTATATAATTACATTGGCTCAACCTTTTTGTTTTTCATAAAAATTATAATTTTTTTTAATGTTTTTTTTGTATTATACTAATAAAAGTATTTGTAATAGGTCCCAGTCTAGATTGTCTGATACTTTTAATCAACTATAGTTTTTTTATAATTTAAAATCATATCTTCTCCAAGCAAAAAATATATTAGCATTTCTTGAAAGAACATTATTTCTTAAACAACTGAAAGGGATTACTTGTAATATTTTTACACACTTTTTCTGGCAAAATTTCTATATCGTAGATATAAGTGGGGTGAGACTGCAATCATGCTGGGTAGACGAAAATAATTGAAATTGTTAAAAAGGAGTTTTCTGGAGACATTTTGTATAACATGTAAATTTTCCTTTTCTATTATAGATAAGATCATTTGAATTCTTTACCTGTTTAAACAGACATTTTTTGACATGCTCTAAAAGCCAAGACATGAGATCATGAATGTCAGAGATTCCTTATTTTATTGGTACTGTTCACACCCTGTGATAGAAACACTAAGATTACTTAGTCACAGTAGGAACACCCAGAAACCTTAAACTACCTGGTACAACCTTTATTTGTGCACAACATTTAGTATTAGTAAATATCATTAAGTGGTAACTTCTTTTGAATGGTTTGGATCAATATACATCATAATAAGATTTTTTAAAATAATTTTTATAAAACTTATTAAATTAATAGGACATGAGTGAGTCTGAAAAAGTTGCACAAAAAACAACTACAAAACATAAGCTTTACCCAGCTAACAAACAAATAAGTAAGAACATAAAGTGAAACTTATCTGCAGTGTAGTCAAAGAAGACATCAATCTAATATCTGTTTGACCTCTTCTTGACCTACATATTGCAGATAAGTTTTGCTACATTTTCTTCTTTCTTTTTGTTTATGTTCCATGACAAAGGCTTTGTGCTGTAACGATCTTTGTTTTGTTGCATCTCATTCTTAGCACATTCAATAACAGTTTTGTGTACCTTGCCTGAATGCAGTCCCAACCCATTTTATTATGGTTTCAAACAGCTTAATTATTATTTAATTAAACATCCCTATAACTATACCAATAAAATTATGTTTTTCTACGATGCCTTTTCATGGTATCTGTTTTGGTCCCTTTCAAAATGCTCAAATTCTGCCTATCTGACTTCTTTGGCTTAATAATAGTTTCTGATGGTAGTGATGGCAGTTGAGTGTGAATAGTTCTTGCTCCAATGAAAGATGTTTTTTTAGCATTTTCTGAAAATTGAGTTTTTGGAACAGGATTAACAACAAACACAGTTGAACTTGTGGTCACAAGTCGTGTACCTTTAACTGAAGTTTTAACTTGAGACTGTCTGGATGGTGCAGGTGTTGCTGGTACTCGGCGTTTCACCACCGCAGATAAGGTGGAAGAGTCATTCAGTCTTTTGGAATTTTTGGTTTCCCCAAAAGACTTTGGTTGAGAAAGAGGGGAATGTTTGACAGGTGGTGACAGGTGGGACAATTTTGAGAGGACTGGACTTCTTCCTCTGTCAAGGGGAGACCTTGAACTAACATTTGTTTGCCCACCCTTAATTGTTGGTGATGATGCACTTACAATGTCAAGTGGATTTACTTCACGATTCCGTAAACTTTTTTGATTGTATGCCTTCATGGCAGCCTCTGATGAACGGGTTATTGGTGCTTTCTCTGTACTGCTTGTCACATTAGGGCTTACAGGGGTAATTTTTATCAGTCCTATCTTTTGCCACATTGGAGTTGATGATTCTTCACTCTTTCTACTACGTTTGGCAGCAGTTTGAGAATTACCATCTGTCTGTCTTTTAGAAGAGGATGACCTATCTGATTTGTTAGATTCCACTGAGCTGTGTCTTGAGCGTAATCCAATCGGAGTCTTCTCCTCACTTGTTTGTATAGTATTTGTAACCGTCTTTGTTTCTAGAGGAATGCTGGTTACAGCAGCAGTTCCTGAGAGCCATGGCTTACAAGATTTAGCCTTGATGCGTTGCAGGCGATGATGACCAGTTGTTGAAACTAACATGTTTGGTGATGGTAAACAAGGCTGGGACTCAAAGATAGGAGGGGAAAAAGAGTCTTTCTTAAATGAGATCTCATCATCTACAGCTATAGAGTTATTGTTAGCACTTGTTAAATCCTCTGCTTCCCTATTAACAGCCTCTCTTTTATTTACAACGCCTTTCTCCATCTTAGATTTCTTTTGTGTACGAGGATTTGAAGTTCTGTTTTGTTTGTGGGATGAATTAGATTTCTTTATTTTAGCTGGAATATCTGGTGTCTTGTGATCACTTGGTGAATAGGACCTTTTCTTCTGAATTAATCGCTTTGGTTTGCCCTCTACTACAGAACCAGGCTGACTAATTGATGCAGTAACCTTCAATTTACTATCAACTTTTCCCACGGTAGAGTCCTCCAAACTTGGAAGAATAGGAGAGGTTTCTGTCTTCTCTTGAAGTACTTTCCTTTTTTCTAACTGTTTAGGAACATTTTTATCGTTAGTTAATTTATCATTTAGCACACTACTAATCTTGACTGCATCATTAGTACTGATAGTAAAAGTTAATTGCCCTGTAATTGGTTTAGGTGTTTTGGATTCATCATCGTCGTCCCATTTAAATCGTTCTTGGCTGGCTTTTCTCAATGGTTTTTTTGACAATAAAACCTTTTGATATTCATTTTTCTTGGTATGTGTATGAGCATGAGCCTGAGCAAAAGCTTTGGTGAATATCTTTTTGAGAGGTTTGATTTCTGCCACATGCAAAGGAGTTTTGGGAATCACTTCTTTTTCAGGACTGGATTTAAATAAAATTATATTTCTTGACGAGGTGTCCTTTTCTATGATCAAATCAAAGTCTTCATCTGGATCAGATGAAGAAGAGGATTTGTCATAGTCATCTTGTTTATAGGGTTTCACAGAACTATTACCATGTAATGACTTCTTACAGTTATCTACAGAGTTGACAAGGTCTCCTGAAAATGTTACACTGGTATAAGAATTAAAAGAATGATTGGTGTGTGTGACCTTTTCTCCTAGCGTCTTATTACTGGCTTCTGCTTCTTCTGACATAGAATTGCTACTTTTAATTTCCTCATCTTTCTGAAAACCACATACTGCAGCAACTGCTTCTGAGCCAATTTGCACTGGACAGTTCTTAATTTCTCTTCTAACATTATTTCCACAAACAGGTTGTTCTTTGTTTTGGATAGTTTCTTTTTTAGTGACATCTTCAAAGACTCCACTATTTTCTGGCAGTACTTCATTTAGGGTTTTTGTTTCATTAATAAGAGCACCCTCAGAGTCTTCTTGAGTTTGTTGCAAAAATAGGTCATTTTCATAACTCTCATTCCTGTGACAATGTTCCTTGTCAACCTTATCCTCAAAATTTGGTGATGGCACAGCCATCTTAATTAATTCATTTTCTATTTTATTTTGGTATCTAATTGTATCTGAATTACAATCTTTTGTTATTTCTGTATCCTGACTTAATAAGTGATTACTATTTGGCTCAGTGGAAAGATTCTCCACTAAGTTTCCTGCATTGTTAATGGGAGATACTGTTAGTACCTTATTATCATCAAGAGATTTTCCCTTAACATCTATCACATTACACAGAGTATCATTTATCAAAGGAATATCCATGCCCACATGATTATGCAGTTTGGTCTCATTTGACAAAGGACTTGTACAAAAAATAACATTATAATCTTTTTTATCAGATAACTGTAAATGAGGTGACTTTGGACTTTCATCTTCACTCTTTTCTGTTGAGACAAAAGGAGAAAGTAATTCAACATCATCCTCAAAAAAATAATTCAAGTGCTTGTCATCTGGCTGTTTAGATTTTTCTATTCCATAATATTTTCCCTCTGATGTCTTTGTAGTTTCTTCCCCTGTAGACATTTTATCTACATGAGTGAGGGCGTGATGAGATTTCAGTAAATTTTTGAAATTACTCTCAGAAAAGATTTGTTCTGTTTCGACTATTTTATTTTTCTCCTTTAGTTCTTCTAGCATAAAAACTGATTTCCTATTTTCAGTAAATTCATCATCCAAAATGTGCTTCACTTGTTCTGCAGGGCATACTTTGGAACCATTCAAGTTCTCTTTGATATGAAATGGTTCATTGATTTCCATAGCAAGACTGTGCCTGGAGCTTTGGCAAGTTGCCATATCCTTTTCATCATTATTTGAGATATGTTGCGATGTACCCTCACATTTATCCAGGCCACATACATTATCATTTTGGGTCATGGTAACATGGCCTTCAACTGGTGTGAGCATGAGAACTCTTCCTTTTTCCTGTGATGACCTGTCTGGTGAGGATTCTAATGAATAGGATTCTCTTTTGGTACAATCATTGGTTTCTAACATTGGTGAGCTCCGTAAACTAAGACTTTCTTGTTCTCTTCTCAACATTGGTTCCATTTCATTTTGTTCTGTGAATAAAGCTCTGCTCAAATCTGCTACATCCCCACATTCTCCATGAATTTGAGGAGCATTACTTCCATCAACCTCTGACATATGTACAATTATTTCACAGTGAAGTGTCTTCAGTGATTTGGACACATCACTTTTGTCTAAACCATTAAAGCTGTTATTACTGTGACAGCCTTTCTCTTCCAATAACTGGAAATGTCCATTCCGTCCTTTATTCTCAATGCGCACTGAATGAGTTTCAAGCATTTGTTTCAAATCAGATGATGTAGATGAGTTGTTGGGGGACATGAAAACACTATGGCTGTACAGGGCACTGTTGAGTTTCAAGAGAGGCTGTGCTTGCGGAGTTTCAGTCGTACAATGAAATGTGTAGACATTATTGCCATTGTCTCGGGGATACTGAGTGCCTTTATTTTCCTCTACAAGAAGTTTGGTGGATGAGGGAACATTGGTGGATGAGGGAACATTGGTGGATGAGGGATCATTGGTGGATGAGGGAACATTGGTGGATGAGGGATCATTGGTGGATGAGGAATCATTGGTGGATGAGGGAACATTGGTGGATGAGGGATCATTGGTGGATGAGGGATCATTGGTGGATGAGGGAACATTGGTGGATGAGGGAACAACTTTACTGCTTCCAATGACAAAATCATTGTCCAGCAGTGAAGATTCATGTTCATCATCAGAAGAGCTGTAGTCAACTAGTCCTGATCCTGAAGACTTTTCACAGGTTTGTTTGGCTTCCAAAACTTTTAATTGGGCTTCAGTCTTTTCTTTCTCATCATCAATTGTGTTGTCAGATAGATGTGAAGTAGTGCTGGCATTTTCCTTAGCAGTTAATAGCCTTTCATGAATGAATGCAGCCAAAGAAATATTTGGATTTTTTACCAATGATGCTGATGGTTTTCTTTTTTCAATCTTTATCCTTTTTGAAGAACTATAATTTGCATCAGAATTTGATGTCTGACTCTGGATAGATGCATTTATTTCCTTGGATGAAGTTAAAGAAAATTTACCGGTTGAACTACTGGCAATGCCCATGGATTTCTCGTTCAAAGATATAGTTTGTGGTTCCTTTGAAGTACCATCCAATAATTTAGTATCTACATTTAATTCTGTCAAAATGTTACAACTCTTATCTGTTTTTTCTGAGACTGAAAATGTGTCCAAAGAAGTGGGTGAGGAGGTATGATTTTGTATGTTACTCATCTCCTTGCTCACATCAAAGCCACCCTTCGTACTGCTGTGGTTTTCTAGTTCTAAATTTGCCTTTGAATCCGATATATTATGAATGCTGTTTTCGGAACACTTAGTTGGATGATGTATTTGATCAGATAAGAGTGTATGACCAATTTTTATTAGGTCCATGGTCTCTGATACAGGACTGAGAGACTGTTGATTGGAAGCCAATGTAATAACTGGTGGTGATAAAATATTTCTTTCATCAGCCACATTTTCAATTTGTTGAGAATTTTCCTCAAGTATTGGTTGTGCTCTGTTCACAAAATCTTGTGTTTCCTGCAAACCTTTCTGAATATCAAAGGAAAACTCCCAAGTTTGTTCTAAATTACCAGTATCTAATACTGTTTTAGGTAGCTGGTCCCTGTCAATAAAAAGACCTTGATGATTCCCCTCTTCAACATCATTAGATGCTGGATGCTGTCTCAAATTTAAGATTTCAATTGTTTGTTTTTGAGGATCAGAATGACTTAGCAAAGATTGATTGAAAAGCTGATCAGAGTCATTGTAATCAGTTAAAGACATCTGAGATCTTCCTTCCAATCTGGCAGTATCTAATTGTTTCAAGACATTATCAAAACATTTATGACCAGTTTCTTCAGACACTAAGTCATGTGCTCCAGCATTTATCTGATGTTCACTCTTCAGTGAATTGTGACTATTGAGCTTATCTTTTGAGTCTATCTCAATGTGGGATGTACTTGGCACACTATCAAAGAAACTATTATCATAAGTATTTGTTTCTTCCTGTTTATCATCAGAAAGATTATTCACATGTAGCTGATGTGGACTATTTCCAACAAAACCAGATTCATCAGAGATGCTTGCACTTTGAAAAATGTTTTCTAAATCTTTTCCTTCATTGCTGGCATTATGATCATTCTCACAGTTGGCTTTAGGTTCCGCCTCTTTGCTGAAAATAGCATTTATCTCACTGCTAACATTAGGTCCCTCCTCACTGTTAGGATTAGGTTCATTTTTACTGCTAAGATTAGGTTCCTCCTCACTGCTAGGATTAAGTTCCTCCTTACTGCTTGGATTATGTTCCTTCTCACTTCTGTTTGGTTTCTCATGGTTGGGTTTGAGTTCCTCCCCACTGCTGGCACCAAGTGCATTCTCACAGCTAACATTAGGTTCCTCCTCACCGCTGGCATGTTCCTTCTCAGTGTTGGCATTTGGATCCTCCTCATGGTTGAGATTAAATCCCGGATCACTGCTGGCTGTAGATTCCTTTTCACCGAGACAGTTGAGTTCCTCCTCAAATGTGTTATTTGGATCTTTCTCACTGCTGGCATTTGGCTCCTTTTCAAGGTTAGAATTAGATTCAGCCTCAGTGCTGGCTTTAGGTTCTGTCTCACTGTTACACTTAAGTTCCTTTTCACATCTGCTATTTAGTTCCTCCTCATGGCTGGCATCAGGTTCCTTATCACTGTTAGCATCAGGTTCCTTCTCACTGTTAGCACCAGGTTCCTTTTCATTGTTAGCATCAGGTTCATTCTCACTGTTAACACCAGGTTCATTCTCACTGTTAACACCAGGTTCCTTCTCCATGTTAGCATCAGGTTCCTTCTCCATGTTAGCACCAGGTTCCTTCTCACTGTTAGCACCAGGTTCCTTTTCATTGTTAGCATCAGGTTCATTCTCACTGTTAACACCAGGTTCCTTCTCCATGTTAGCATCAGGTTCCTTCTCCATGTTAGCATCAGGTTCCTTCTCCATGTTAGCACCAGGTTCATTCTCACTGCTAGGACCAGGTTCCTTCTCATTTTTAGCACCAGGTTCCTCCTCACTTTTAGCACCAGGTTCCTCCTCATTATAAGCATCAGGTTCCTCCTCACTATAAGCATCAGGTTCCTCCTCACTGACTTTAGAATCATCAAGTTCATGATCACTTAATTCCTTGACAATATAAAAATCTTCAGACTCTCCACTAGGCTCCAAGCACTCCTCTTCCTCCTCATCATCACCAATTTTTGGATCAATAACTTTATTCTCATCCCCAATATCCTCATGCAAGTTTGGAGCTTTCTGGATAAAAGTGCAACTCTCTGTTTGAATAGTGGGAGCATTTTTTGCACAATCAGAATCTGTATTTCTGGAGCCTGGGTCAACATTGGTAGAGAGTGTATTGATGGAGAGAATTTCTTTCTCTGGTACTGTGTTACATGAGCCTTTTGGTTTAACGTTAGCTACATTTTCTCCAGAGGCTTGAATCCCCTCATCAAGCTCATGATCACTTGATTCCTTGACAATATAAAAATCTTCAGACTCTCCACTAGGCTCCAAGCACCCCTCTTCCTCCTCATCACCAATTCTTGGATCAATAACTTTTTTCTCATCCCCAATATCCTCATGCAAGTTTGGAGCTTTCTGGATAAAAGTGCAACCCTCTATTTGAATTGTGGAAGTATTTTTTGCACAATCTGAATCTGAATATCTGGAGCCTGGGTCAACATTGGTATTGATGGAGAGAATTTCTTTCTCTGGTACTGTGTTACATGAGCCTTTTGTTTTATCGTTAGCTACATTTTCCAGAGAGGCTTGATGATTCTCCTCATTCAAAATATCCTCCACTGGGTCAACACTCTCCTCCGAGCCTTTAAGTGTTAAATGTATGTTTCTTTGTGATAGCTTCTTGCTATTTTCTTCATGCCAAGAAGCAGAACAAGAATACTGAGTATCTTCAGCAGATGTTGATCTAACACAGTGGCTCTCATTGTCACAATCAGCTGGACTTGCTGTTTTACAATTATCTTTTTCCATATTTTTAGTCCTGACAGCTCCTGACAAATCCATCTGTGAGTGGTCACCTACAGGTACTGATATTCTTTTTAAACGCACAACAGGCTCTACAGGGCCAATCATGGCACCAGCAGTGGATTCTAAGCACAACTTCACTGTTTTTTTAGAATCAGCAGAAATATTTTCTTTGACATTTGGACTTTCTAAGTCAATTGCCAGATTAGCGCAAGTAGTCAGAGTCAATGAATCTGCATTAATTTTTCTTCCAAGATTGACACTACATCTCCTTGTTGGAAACTTTGCCAGGAAAGATTTTATGTCACCAGAATGGTTTGTTTCACCTTGTAATGAGCACATGTTACCTTCTTTTTCAGAAGCTGTGCTGTAACTAATGGTGCTGCCTTCAGTGTCAGCTAAACTACCCGGGTCAGTGCTGGACACACTTCCATCTATGCTACTACTGCGGCTCCGAATAACTGGGCTACCACTCACTTCACTTGACAAGCTTTTCTCATCAAAGTTATGCTTTTTCCTTTGTTCTGTTGGTTCTTTCAGTCCTCTTAAGTGTGAAGTTTTGGTGTTTGTGTTGCAGGTTGGGCTGGGATAATGATTAAGATATGATAAGAAAGAGTCTAGAAATGAACATTTGTATGCAATGGTAGTTTCTGACTTACGTTCCTTGCTCTTACAATCCCCTGTGGAATTTTGTATATTCTCAGAAGTCAGAGCTTCTAACACAATTGTTGGGTGTAAATCACATGATTTTAACTTTTCTTTCAGCTGCCTGCTCAAGGAACGAACTGTTATTTTACGAGGTTGAGTCTTTATATCGTTAATTTCGGGAACAGTACTTTCTGTTCCTCTAGATGAGTCAATCTCAGCTGATTCAGAGTCAGACACAGGAACCAGACTACCATTGTTGTTCTCAACAAAAGTTAGAGTTGCAGAATTGGAATCTGAATCAATTTCTATCACACCTGCCCTAGAAACAACTTTTTTATGGCTGTGTCTACTTTGACTGCCACTTTCACTGTCATCCTCATGGAAGTCACTAATGTCTTCAGAAAAAGAGTTAACTTTCTTTCTTTTTGAACTATGTGAATGCAACAAAGTCTGATTAGATCGTTTTCTGCTTCTTGTGATAGGTGGCGCCCTCTCCAGAGAGATATCACTGTCGTAAGCATCATCACTTGCAACATAGTCATGATCTGGGCTCTTGGCTAGTTTGGGCCCAGAGTCTTCAGTAGAAGATGCCTCCTCAATGCTGGATTGTTTCCTTGGCCTTCCCCTGGCTCTCAATGTTATTCCTTTCACTTGGCTGCTATCTGAATCTGCTCTCTTAGACCTGAACACAACATTGTTGGAGGCATCAGTACTATAATCTTCTTCACTTGATGTCAATCTTTGGGGAAGTGATCGTTTTCTTTTCGAGAGCCTTTGCGTCTCCCTAACTGTGTGAGTGCTGCAAGATAACAACTCCCTTTTCAATTTGTCAACAGCAGATTTCTTGGCGGCCTTCTTACTTTTTAAGGCTTTGGCCATTTTGGGGCTCAAACCTCCTTTTTTCATGAATCCTCTTTGAGAAGCTATTCTTTGACTGTGTTGTGACAACTTAAGGTTTGCTGCGTAAGACTTCATTTTTTCATAAATTGTTACAGAATGGTTGGGAACATGCTGCATAAAATGCATGAAAGTTGAGAAAGTCTTCTGACAAAGATGGCAGAAATATGAAGAACTGTCTGCAACAGACTTTACAGTGTATGGCTTAAGGTGTTTGCCAGCACAATGTTGAAGGAGCATGCGTTTGGTCTGATAGGTAGTTTTACAAGCTGGGCAGGAAAGACCATCTCCTTCTGAATCAACCTCGTCACTCATTGGGCTTGGAGTTTTATCTTCAGCATCATCCCCAAGTTTGTCAGCATCAGATTTAGCAGTTCCTTTATAATAGGGCGACAGATAGGTTTCATTGATAAAGCTGTGAATGGGCTTTAAAGTTTTCCGGTCCCTCAATTTGGGTGGGGCATCTCTAGTGGACACAAAGGAAATATTTTGATCACTTAAACTTTGCTCTTCCTCATCTTCATCAGACTCAACATATTTGCGCCTTCTCTGTTTATATTCAACACTATCATCAGCAGATTCCTTCTCAGAAGACAGCTCAGAAAAAACATCCTTTTCTTCTTCAGACACTTGATGATGAACGCTATCCCTGTCATTATCAGGTGATTCACCCTCAACCCAGCTAGCGCTGTCTGCATCATTAGATTCTGCCAAATCATTGTCTGTGGCACAAGGGTCTAGTAGTGACAAAAGTCTAGAATCTGCATCACTTTCATTATCACCTAGCTGGACTTCTAATGTCCCACTATCTGATGCCACACTGGCAATGACTGCTAAAACATTTTGAAGAATCTCTCCTGTAATTGGTTTAGCATTTAAAAGTTTCTCACGTGATGCCATCCTTCTCAACAGGGATTTGTTTTTAGTGGCACATTGTTCCCAATGGAGTACAAAGCTCTCTAAAGAACATAAGGTTTGAGAGCAAAGGTTACACTTGTAAAACTTGCAACCCCCAGAGCCTGAGACTTCAGTAAAACTTGGCGGAGGCAATTTTTTTACCTTAGGCTTAATCACTTTTTCCTTAACTTTTTTACTGGGTCCCTGTTCTTCTTTGATTTGTTGGACTGGAACAGTTGATGTTGGTAAACTTGGTATTGTTTCCTGTTTAACTGAAAGTGAAGTGCCAGGATCATGTGGCATATTGCTGAAAGTTGATGAACTACTCAAAGATACATTGGTGGTGGAGATGGTGCTGTTATTAGGGACTTGGGCAGGTATAGTTGGATTCTCCTTATTTAAAGGTGGAGGTGTGCTTTGGTCTAAATTGACCACAACATGACTGGCCACTGGCGCACCAGCACCAGTTTTAACATTAAACATATTGACATTAATATTTACACCAGTAATACCTTTTGGGATATTACTTCTACCGACATCAGAAGCTAAATTATAGAGAGAAGTTTGATTTTCATGACTGTTTTGAACATGGTTTAGGTGACTGGAGTTATTATTGTACATATTACCAGATGGAGTCCTATTAAGAGAAGACAGAGATTCACTTCTGGCCAAAGTGCCACAAGTTTGAGGGTAATTGACGTTGATTGAGGTGGATGCTTGCTGCTGTATACTGATATTAGAATTTGGCCCACCTGACAGCTGTCTCCCTGCAGGCTTGATCTCATTGCCCTTTAAGGTGGCTCCAGCATTCAAAGTGGGATAAGGGAATGGCAAAGGTAACTCAGGAACAACATTTGAGTTGTCCCTTGGTTCTCTCTTAGGTGCTAATGGCTTACTGGGCTTGGGAGATGGTTTGTTTTTGTTGGCTGCATCTTTCTTCAAGTCAGATGGGACTGTGGGAACTCTCTTGCAAGTCAGACGGTGCTCCTTGATGCCCACATCACTGACACACAGCTCAAAGCAGCGCAAACACTGGAACACAGTTGTCGTCTCTACACCCGCCTTGGCAGAGTTGGCCCGGTCCTGTTTGATCTTGTTGTTGTAGACACTTGACGACTGCAGGCCAGGCTTACAAACATTTCTAACATGCTCACGAAGAGCATCCAATGTCTCAAAAGCTAAGCTACAAATGATACATCTGTAAGTGGCGTTGTTGGCAGAATCCATGCAGATCTCACCCTCAATCTCCTCCTTCTTCATCATCTCCCGTAACTGGTCCATTGTTGGTTTTTGTTCAGACTGACCACCGACATGGCTTCTCTGAATCTGGGACCCCGTGGGTTTCATTGAGAACTGCTGTTGATTCAATGGCCTTTGCAATCTATTTTGTGAAATGTCAATATAAGGCTGAGAAACTTTACTGCTGACAGCCTGGTTAGGTATATTTGAACTTTTAGTCATCATGCTGCTAGATGGTTGTGTGGATGCTTGAGATATTTGGGAAGTGTTAGTAACAAGCTGATTTGACCTAGTTGCTGACTGCTGACTAGTTGCAGCTGAAGAAGCTAAGCTGTATTTAGGGAACTGAAGACCAGCTTGAAAAGACTCTGTGTATGTCCGACGAACTGGGTCTAAATTTTGCAAAGATAAATTGTGTTGTGATGAAGCTAAAGCCTGCTCAGAAAGCTTCCGTGACTTATCATCACCTATGTTGTCTACTTCTATATCAGGAAATGTGTTGGCCAAAATACCAGAATCTTGCAGAAGCTCTTTAATTATAGTGTCATCAATCCCTGTTATTGAGCCAGACAGCTCATCGGATGGCGGTAAAGCTTGGTTATGTACAAGACTAGAGTTCTGATGGCAATTATTTACACTGAAAGAGCTGTTTTGATGCAGTAGGTGCTTGTGTGACATTAAAACTTGCTGATTTGATGCTGATGCTAGAGATTGTTGCTGATTATTCTTTGGTAAACGCTGATTGGTATGAGAATAATTCGGAGGCTGACTTACTCTCACTTGTTGCTGATAATTGGCCAGTTTTTCTTGTTGTTTGGCCAGAGATGCTTGCTCTGCCAGTTCAACAGTTGTCTTTGGGCGAGAGACTGCACCAACATTGATCTGACGGATGCTTTGAGAGGGCACATGAATACTATTGAGAGTCACTGTGGAACCTGACATCTGCCGCTGCTCTGCTATTTGTTTCTGATTATTTGACATTTGCATGTACTGTCTAATGCTATCTGCTTGACTCTTTGACATCTGGTTTTCTGCTCCCTGTCTCTGAGTAGATGACATTGTTGATATAACATTGATACCATGTAAATTATTATTTCTGGATGTTTGGGCAGTGGTTATCTGTAACCTATTGCTCATAGATGTCAGGCTGGCGGCTGTTGAAACAATAATGGGTTGTGCGTAAAGCTGGGGCCTGGGGTATTTTCGTGGTGATGGTTGTTCCCTGCGTTGTTGAGGTTGACCTGGTAGTTGAGACTGTCCCAATTGATGTGGGTGTATGGATGGCTTTAACAAAGTTGAGACTGTGGGCAATGGCTGAGTTCCTGGTACAGATGATGTTTGAGGAATCTGATGACTGGGGGTTTGCTGTTTTGGCACAGAGGAAGTCTGTTTCAAGACACTGCCCTTCATTATATTTAAAACAGCTTGAACTATATCTGGGCTCTGAAGGGCATTAGAATCCTGACGCATCGCTGATTGGATCATTTGAGAGACTTGAGCATTTCTCTGTAACAATTGTTTCTGCTTTATCTGGTTTTGTAACATAACAGAACTTGGTTGTTGAGAAATTTGAATGTTTGTTCCAAGAGAGTCTGGACATTTTCCAGTCTTTTTTGGTGTATTTTTTTGTTTTAGCTCTTGGTCTGTTTCATGTTTAATGGTATAGTACTGCTGCTGCTCTACGGGAACACCAAACGGTAAACTACATTTGCCTTTTTCTGCATCAAATAAGTACTGCTGTTTGCTTTGGTGACCAGTTTTAAAAGCAGTATTCTGCTGATTATTTTGTATATGAGGTCTCATACTCCCTGATGGAGTATTAATAATACGAGGCGCATTTTGAATATGGTGGGTTGGTTTTGGTGGTGGCATGCTCTGCAGTCTCATTTTGTTGAGCAAAGATTGTGTGTTCTGGATATCCTGAGGTGTCAGCGCTTCAAATAGATTGTTGGATTTATTATTAGCCTGTGGCATGATTTTCTTCTTCCCTGGCCCTTCCGTCTGAGTCACCGACAGAATAGACACACCGGAAGACAACTGCTGATTTCGCAACTGTGCATTTTTGACACTCTCATGTAAAAATCTCCGACAAAGAGCTTGTATGTTACTAAACGAGTTTTCTGGATTCAGGTAGTCAGGTCTCAGCATGTTCAGCAGCCTTTCAACTTCATACAGAGTGGCTGGGTTAACTTTACCTGGCTCATGATTTTTTTCCAATCCACATTTATTGCAGCAGCCACCAGCTTGCCCGTAGAATGTTCCTATTTTAGAAAATGACTGCTCGGATGGTCTAAGGGTAAATGATGTGAGAGCACAGATACGAGCAACTTTCAAAGATGTGTGATGGCAGAGGCACGACAGCTTTGCACAAATGGATGCCATATCGCTTCTTCTAGCTATAGCAGAATCCATATTACCTTCTTTTATATTGGTTTCCATCTGACCTTTGTCCACATTAATGGCAAAGATACACATATCCACATACAACTGCAGGTAGGCATCACCACACTGAAATATAAGATTCATTTTGAATGTTTAGAATTCTAAAACAAACATGGTATATATTTAAATGTTAATCAACTTAAAAGGTACTATTAACTCATTAGCTCCTGATGCGACTAAGTGTGTCCTTATAAGGGTCCGTACGGATGCGTCCAAATGCGTCTGTTCGCATAGCGACGTACTCTCGCATTTTTAGTTAAAAATAGCATCAAAATCTCACTTTCCTCAAAACTTCTGGCTTTTGTGTGATTCTACGAGACTTCAATAAAAATTACCGGATGTTTTTATCTTGTTTCACTTTCGATCCATGTGTATATTAGTTTGACGCGGCTCTATCCAGTGTGTATTTACCCGAGGTGTTGAAAATCGCGATATTGGTCTTTAATCATCATTATTTTGCAGTGCACGTTATATTATTATTAAACTTAATTCATTCCTGGATGTGTTAATCATTTTATTTTTTAAGATAAAAGAATATCTTTAGAAAAGAAAAGCATTTTCCTCATGAAATCAAAAAATTAACGATGTTGCTTCCCTTTTGTCCGGAATATGGAATAGATATGGAAGTAGCCCTTCAGGAGCTATTGAGTTAACAGTTGCTTAAATCATAAAAATTATTAGTAACAACTTATCTCAATAAGTTAATAATTATTTCAACAAATAAAAATATTTTAATTATATTTTATGCCGCGTGGCCAAATTTTTTCGTCCACTGGCAAAACATGTAATGAATTTTCTTTAAGAGCACTTCCTGCTTCAACTAACATGCCGCAAGATGTAAATTCAATAATTTTTGCTTTAAGAGTATTTCAAATATGTATATTCATTTGAATTTACTCAGGTTTCTGTGGAGAGATGTCAAGTACTCACTTCTTCTCTAAGCACATCTATGAAGATGACAATTTGTTCTGTTGACTGTGAGAGTTTAGCCATGGCCCAAACACTTTCTTTGAATTGATCTTGTTCTCTATCAACTAACAGTTGCTGACGAATCCACAGCCGCAAAAGCTCCTGAAAATAATTGGATAGCTCTTATACTTCTAAAATGATAACTTAAAATACTTTAGCATGAAGTACAATATCTGCCTTTCCCTCAATAAGCAGGCAGTATTCAATTTTTATAGCCTAGCGAGGCACCTATTTTTGGAAAGAAAGAAACTCTTTAGCATTATAAAAAAAACTCTGCAGTCAGGAGAAAATTTATTTTTTTTAAAATAGGGCTGTCTCTATTCATTTGCTTGTCTTAAAAGATAAGCTAAGACAATAAAAAGAAATCATTGATATTTACACTTGATAATTTTTACTTTTATCTTCTTACCTTGTTGGCCTCCATGTCAGATGGCCTAATCCAATTCTGCACCATAAAAGTTTGTGCCAAAACAGTACAAAGTTGTCTGTGCGGCTGTGAGGTCTGCAACTGTTTAATGATGCGGAGAGCATCCTGGATGCTCAGCTTCTGGCACTTCAACAAAGATTGGAGGTATGCAATTAATTGAAACAAGCTTACATGTATACATCTAGTAGTATAATTTAAAGCCATTATCAGTATTTTAAAATAAACATTTGTATAATTTAATAGACATGTATTCAATTGAAATATAAGAAAATATTACGGCTTTTTAAAAAGTATGTAGAATCTTAATTATAAAGTTTTGTTACTTTGAGTGTGCATTCGAATAATATATTTCACATTTAAATAAATAGGTAGTTAATTCTAATTTTGTGAAGAGAAGAGTCAAAATTTAAGAAGGAAAAAATAAAAACTTGAAATATCCATTTTAACATTAGTTTTAGAAGGGCAAATAATAAATCAACTGCTACATAACAGAAGTAGCCACTAATAGATGATACAAAATGACAGCTAATCTTAATGATCTTAATTAAGGTAGGGGTCTACTGATATGCATTTTTGCAAATAACAATATTACCTACATTTTTTTGCCAATATGTATTTGTTAGAACAAAACCCAGTGGTCGTATCTTATGACGTAATTCTTAAATTTATAACGTGTTATTATTTATATTTTATGTTAGGCTACTAATTTAATTAAGACAAACATAAATTAAGAAACAAATCATACAAATTTATTTGAATTATAAGTGTGTGTTGATTACAGTGTTACGGCAGAATACCAATACACAAGCGACAGTGACATTAAAGCGTTTGGATTATTTGCTGAAGCATAGTACCAGAAGTAAAACAGTGCAGCTGTAATTTCAAAATGTGAATAACGGTCAAGGCCGCGAGTGTTACTAGTTATATTACAAGAGGAAAGATAGGCCTGCTAGAGCTGTTCTCAATTTTGACTTTGGTCCTATATTAACAGTTTGTCAGCTAAATATGTGCATGCCATAGGCATTAGACTTAAAATTTCCACATTGACATAAAATTTTATGTTTTCTAAAAATATATTTCATGTGCATTGGAAAAGGAGCACAGCACATGAGAACTGAGCGCAAATGAGCTGTGACATTACTTATGCTTTGATGTCACCATCAGAAGTCGTGAGGCGAAAAATTAATGCTTTCTCTGGTTGTTTAAAAAAAATTTACTTGAAAGTAAAACTGGTGTTTTTTAATGGGAAAAACAAACTGACATGACAGCATTTGATAATATGCCTTGTAAATACTTTTATTACTAAAAAATGAAAAGCTGAATATCATTATGGTTTACTTCTTTGCATGGGTTAAAAAAAATGTTATTAAAATTTTTAGTTTGCGGTTTTGATGGCATAGCGGCAGAGAGCTGAAGACATTAGCCTCCGTACATCGAAGGCACTTTGATGTCAAATCAGATGAGAGGCTAAATTTTGAGCCACTCCTTTGTTGATTCACAAAACATAGTGAAAATAGGGAATGATGGTTAAAAGGTCTTTATTAATGGTTAACTGGTCATCAAAAATGAACAATCTTAATAACATGAAATATCTGTGACGTCAATATCAGGACCTATACAAGCTACCGATACCGATATTGCTGATATAGGAACCAATATATCGGTAGACCCCTACCCTAAGATTCTCTGGCCGGTGTGCAAAGTAATCAACTTATGCACAAAGTTATATAGCATCCACTATTTTCTGTTCAAAATTTTTACATCCCAAAAACAGTGATTATATTTATGAAAATTTGCTACGCAGTAAATTTTAGTGGTCCTGCTGTGTTGGTCAGATAGCATAAAAGGATCAGTGGTCATAGGTTACCATATATACTCGTTCTAAAGCCAACCTTTTTTTGACAAAATCAAGGGGAAAATGTGTGTGTGGGGGGGTCCTGCTTTAAAGCGGGTCATATGTGATTTCTACATGTGAATATCAGCGTTGTTATCATAGATCATCAAGGTCCTAGTCTACATTCTACAAGATTCAACCTCTCTACCAGAAGCTATAAAAATAATATTATACATCTGCATTTACTTCATTTATTCATTTTATTTAATTTTGTGAAAATTTTAATACATAGTTTTAACATTTTAGACCAATTTAGCTTACAGTTTTAAAAAATGTGTACCATTTTGTTTACTCTGTCCTATTATTTTTGAGGGGGTCGGCTTATGAGTGGGTTACACAGTTTTTATACCATTTTTTTTCAAAAGGGTGTCAGCTTAAGAACAAACGGGCTATAGAGCAAGTATATACAGTACTACTTTTTTTTTTATATTTTAAATCTTCATCTTTAAATAATATACTTTATACATTGCATTTAAACTTAGTTCTAACCTCTTCCTGCAATCTATCCACATGTCCCAGCTTATAGAGCAGAGAGAGTTGAATTTTTCTTATACTCAAATCTGTCTGAAGCTCTGGATGAGTGAGACAGCTGTTGCACAGATTAAGTGCATATTCTTCACAATTTTCTCTAAGCATCATGTCAACCCTCAACTGTAAGATAATAGGATCTTCCTGCTCTATGTAGCTGCGCACTGAAACATTACAAGATGAGATGCAATGAATTAACTATCTATAAATCATAAAGGTACTTATATATAAAGATTAGTTCTTAGGATAATATACGTTTCAGTGAGTTAAATTTTGAAAAATGTGGGTTGGAAAAAGGAAACAAATGACAATATGTAATAGATTTTTTTTTTTTAACGACAGCAAAGTAAGAATATGTTGTTAGTTTCCCTTGAATGATTTTTAAAATGTGCTGGCAGGATGCACTAAATCATCAGGAAAGTTTGAAATAAGAATGTTTATAAAATACATTTTGTAGTTGAGTCCTTCAAGATTCTTCCTTACCATGTTAAGCTAAATGTAAATGGATTGAAAATAATAATAATATTGTAAAAGATAATTTACTATTATTAATGTTTAAAACCCCATAAGGTTTTCGGTAAACTTTCGCCTCAGTCACATAAGGATTTCACATTTATCGTGATCAACTAGTTACGAAATTTTAAAAATTGCTGAAAATGTATTTATATTATTATCATACTGACTTCATCTTTTAGAATAAGAATGGTAACTTTTATGTATCCAAAAGACCGTCTTGAGTTTAATACAATTTTTACCTGTAGCTTAGTAATATTATTTTTACAAAAAAGTATAGCGAAATCATAACTTCAAAAATAAAATATAAGAATTAAAAAAAAAACCAAAAAATTGCAAACTGAGCAAAGACATTAGTGAAGGCAACCGGAAGTCCACTAAAGTTTATCTCACTAAATGAAGAGCTTCTACTTTTCATTACTAAAGAGAGCGCTATCGAGGAGCGATTTGAGACAAGGTGATCATTACTCCGCATTGTCACATTAAACATTAAGACAAAATAAAAATTTATGTGGATATGGTCTATATCTAAACAGACCTTCTTCTCTGTCTCCATCTTCCACTTCTCCGCCCATTACTTTTGCAAGCGTTGGATTGGTCCATGGATTCTCTGTCAAAGCTTCCAACAGTCGAAAACGTGGAAAATCAAATGGTATTAGTTTGGTATGAAGATTGGCCAAAGACACCAAAAAGTTTTGCCTGACAGAACTGTCTTCTTCCAAATTCTGCCATTGAATATTTAGGACTGACTTTGCACATTGCCTATAATAAATGTATAATTAATGTATTATTTTAAAACAAATACCTACTTCAAACAATATTTTAAATAAATAAAAAATAACTTACATCTCTAAATGCAATTTTTTAAAAATATATAACAACTTTTAAAATCAACAGCATATTTATTTCACATTATTTACAGTCAACCTACCTAAACAATTTGAAGCAAAGCTCAGAAAGAGCAGGTACTGGTTTTAGATAAGCAAGTTGTTCTGCAAAATGTGCTACAATAAGCCATAATCCAGTTATTATATTATTGTAGTCAGAGTCCTCAGCAATCCTGTCAATAGCCTAAAAATAAAAGATTATAATAACTAATAATGGGATATCATGTATATCTATCTATATTCTACGCAATGAATGACAACTAAGATAGGCATACACATTTTTTAAAATTTAAAATATAATTCTTGATTTATTGAATTGCTAGTGGGTACAATGTGTATCCCACTTTAAAATTAAAAAAAAAACACACAAAAAACAGTAGCATTTGCTCAACACTACAAAGGTTTTTGTACAAAACCTCTAACATATTCTATGGGCTTGAGATTATGCTCTTTATTGGGAATTGGCATATAAAATTTTCTGATGGGTACAAATTGAACAGAAAAAACTGCGAGTTTATGAAAATATCTATAACATATTCTCTGGAGGGAGATTTTGTTTCAAAATGTTTAAAATATAATCCCCTCTTAATTATATTAAATTAGGTATCAGGTGTATGCCTTACAATATATTAGGGCTATAACAATTAATTTAAATTTAATTGTTAATTTTTGAAAAATCAAAGATTAATTAATGGTTAATTTTGATTATAGCCAAAAAACTTAATTTATGACGTCTTAAGTAACCCTCATTGAACATTCTTGTTGAAAATCTAAATAACACTGGAATGTCTCCTTTATATAATCATCTTTTAACCAACTATGCAAAAAAAGACAAGTGTGTTGGCTAAGGTTGTTAAGACCGCTCGTTTTTGAGGACCGACTAACCGTTCAAAAAAGACCGGTTAACCGCTCGTCCTTATATCCCTAATGTTTTGAGACCCATTTGAGAACTAACAAGAGAATGTTGTCGTCTGATGGCATCAAAGCCCGCTTTCCCCCACTTGCGTTCAGCTCTTTCCGCATGCCCCTCACTTCAAAGCATTTTTGTTAATCCAAAAAATTAACTTAACAGTGATGGTTAATTGTCTTTTAAATAATTAATTTTGGGTACTCGTAGTTCACCGGTCTAAATAAGAGGACAGGCTCAAGTGCGTTAAAGTTAGCAAGGTTTTTTCATTACTTTCAAAAAACCAACGCCTCGCACCGTCCTCTGTGACGTCATGTTTACCTCTCTTGTGTGTGATGCCGATCAACTCGCATATTAAAATTAATAATATAATAAAATTATAAAGCTACGATAGAATGGAATTTATTTTAAAAAAACATTATTTTTCGATCGTCAACTCGCCAGAATAATTGAATTTTGCGACGCACATGTTCCCCCTCCCCGTTTTTTCATGTTCAAATAGGGTTTGAGCTACACTCGGTGTACTATTATTAGTATTAATGTGGTAATCAAATGCCTTTGACTAGCAGGAAAACTGTCACTAAAAGACCGAACTCGAATTTGTGTGCCGATTAATCGCCCGGTATCTTTGCTACGTCTTTCAAATACCTCTCGTAATATAGGTACATGTACTTCACTAAGCGGCGTAGCGGCGTGCGCCGATAAGTTTTTGAATGCCTGAACTGAAACAGACTATAAAACGGTGATCAGAAAATGCGGATAGGTCACGGGGTCATAAGCTCTTATAGCTTTCTTTGTCTTTATAAGAAACAGACTATAATTAATATAAATAGAAACAGCCTCGGCCTTGACCGTTGTTGACATCTAACGCGCACTGTGTTAGTCTAGTACAGTCACCGCGACAAAGCGAGAGGGAGAGGCGTTACCGCTTGTTTTTTGTTTTTTTTCACTACGTTATCGCTAGGTTTGTTTTCTTTTGGGTTTGGCGGTCCTACGGCCATGAATAAAGATGACCGGCCGCTTAGTGAAGTACATGTACCTATATTACGAGAGGTATTTGAAAGACGTAGCAAAGATATCAAGCGATTAATCGGCTGGATCTTGGTATCGCTTTAACTCACCGCGACAAAGCGAGAAGGAGAGGTGAAACGCGTTACCGCTTGTGTTGTTTTTTTCACTAGTTTTTTCACTGCGTTAACGCTAGTTTTTGTTAGTTTGTTGTTGTTGTTTTCTTTTGGGTTACACGGTCCTACGGTCCCGAATAAAGATGACCGGTCCTGGTCTGAGGACCGGTTAACCGAATAACCGGTTAACCGTTAACAACCTTAGTGTTGGCATTACATGGTCAAGTGATAAGTGGGTCTAATTGACAATAATACCAGCCGAGCTGAACAATCATTCACATGGAACTGAGGTAACTGGTATACACAAAACCGTCTTGTTATCAGATATCGGTGTTCATTAAGTTTCCAACATTGTAGGGGGTTGATGGATTCAGGAACTTACATTATCCCCATTTTGTAATGCAGTAATTCATCAGAAGAGCTGTCGTCATTTTCTGTATGTGATTCGTCAGACTCCATAAGCCCCATTACCTTAATACTCTTTTTATTTGATAAGATAAGTAGACGAAGTTTTAGAACCTTGTTCTTTATCAACATTCTGAACATTCCCATCCGTTAATATTTTTGCTAGTGTAATCATTTAATTTATTATTAAACATTTACTTTTTAAAACTTTTTGAATTCCAATATTTGTAAGTAATGGATCGATTAATCATTAAATTTTTTAATTAATCATTAATTTCTGCAGCCCTATATTTAAGCATTTAAGTTAAGAATAGTATAGGAACAACAATAAAACGCTGCTATAAATCTAATGTTTTTAAAAAAATGACACAATCTTGTAGGCCCATTGTTTTGTTAGCTGTTGAAAGACTTGTACTTTCATGAATTTTAAACCAAAAGCATGTAGAACTAACTTCTAAACTGGTATATTATTAAAAGTGAACATTTTTATATTATATATTTCAAATGAAAAGTTTGCATTTCATAAATTGTTTGCAAGCCGCGATGTGGACACAAAAGAGCTGCATGGGCAAGTGGCTCGGCCACTGTTCCCTGTTGGTTGGTCTAAGTCTAAGTTCTATCTAGTGTCACTAATGACTATTTTGAAAGTGAGAAAAATTAAGATTGTATTTTGTCTTGTCAATATTGTAATTCTAATGAATTATAGCTATTATCAGTTTAAAATTAGAGTTAAAGACATTACTTATTACTAATTTATATTATATATTTAATTTAATCTTATTACTTTCCATAGTCCATAATCAGATTATCATAATCTTATGTTGTCATAAGCCTTGACAAATATCATTCTCCTTATTTAACTAAGAGTAAGAATAACATTTTCATTTAAAAAAATAAGTTACAAGATTATTGCCTGCCTTGGCCTTAAACTTGAAGAAACATTTTTAAAATATTATAATTATATTTTAGTTTAGAGGCTTTGCCAGTGCCTTTACTTTAACTTTTACTAAATAATAAATAACATATATTTTTAATTATATAATATAATTATAAGCTTATTTGAATGTTATTGTAGGGCATTAATTAATAGTTAAATAGTATAGGCATAGGCCATAGGCTATATAATACTTATACACTGTATAAGTATAATATAGACATTATTCAGTTTATTCAGTATTCGGTATATTATATTCATATTGACACATTGAAATATTACCTAGGACCTAGTGCCTAGTATACTATAGAATGAGACAAATTCGTAATTTTTTAACACATAATTTTTACAATTAGGTAGCCTACATTACATGCCTTCTTAATATTTCATATAAATTATAAATATAGTAATAGTATAGTATAGTATAGTAGTAAGGGAAATATAGCATAGACTTAGACAGTACAGTCAGTACAGTAAAGGCATAGTGCGGCATAGTGATCTTGTAAACATAAGTCAAGTATAAAGAATAAAGTCTATACTATACTACTAAAATACCATACTGTAGCTGTAGACTGTAGTCTGTAACTGTAGTAGTACAGTATACTCAATTCAATATACTCAATAACTCAATATTGACAATATACAATGAATCAATGAATGCATACCATGCGATACGAAAATGTTGCATGTGACATGTTATTAGCCTACCAACCTTTCTAATCAAACTTATTTAGAGCAAATTTAATTATTAACTTAGTTATATTTATATTCTTGAAATTAAAAACACCATTTCGTTTGTTTTAAATCCTGAAATACGTGCGTGCATTTCTGCACAAACGCCATGTCGGCTGATATTCTGATCTGCTTTGCATCATTGACGACCCTGATCCTGTCAGAGAAAATCGCTACTCACTAGTTAGTTGCGACTTACTTTGCAGGCCTTATTACAATAAAGTGATGACAAGTGACTCCTGTCTGCTGAATCATTGGGGAGATTTTCGGAGGCAGCCCGTAATTCTGCAATCAATTCATTAAATTCCATTGCTATTTCTGAATTTCACATGATGTCTTTCCCCATCGTAAACACAACTCTAGAAGACCATAAGCGCCATCTGGGAAACGCTGTTTTAAGTAAGGGATATAACGACTGAAAACATTCCCAGACCATTTCATTTTCATGCAAAAGTCAGATCCTTTATTCTGATTATTGGAAGATGAAGAGAATTTCTAAATTAAAATGAAAGTTCTAAATTAAAAGGTTAACCACGATGATCTAACATTAATGAAATTAAAATTCATGATTGATTTCCTGATTCCTGTTCAATAATGTCAGTAATGAAGCTTATCAATGATCAACTTATTTTTTTCAATTAAAAAAAAAACAAAAAACTATTCATACTATTTAATTAAGTGCAAATAAGTGTTAAGATTTAACCTCCAAGCCTTTATAATTAATAGTAAAACTGACAATTTTAAACATTTATTTTTAGAGTTAGTGGCTTAATTAATAGCCGGTTTTTAAGAAATATTCTAAATCATGCTTTGGAAAAGTATCTATATCTCCTTGGATTTTACCCCTCAGGCTAGAGACTTTTCATGGGCAGTGTGATAAGTATAAATTGACCAGCTTCAAAAGTCAATGGAAATAGGATCCAGAAATAATTATTTTTTTTAGTAAATAAAACCCCAAAAGGTTTTTTTAAAATATTTTATAAGTGTGTCATTTTGCTTGCCTTTGATTTTACACTGAAAGTAATTTTAGTACATGTAGTTTCATAACCCCCCTCCCCCCCACACACACACACAACCAAACCTGAAATTTTAAAAATAAAAATTTGGTTGATTTTTATTTTTTTTTGTAATAGAATATCTGACTTGTATCTCCCTTTGGTAAAACATGTAACTGGAAAATTACCAAAATTGTGATATGTAAATGTTTCTGCTCTTTAATACTTCCCTCCACCCCTTTTTCAATTGACAAATCTATCAAATTTACTTAATTAATTTAGACACTTTATTCAAAGAATTTTCATAACAACTTTACTCCATTTGTTTTATTTCTTAAAGGCTTAAAAGGTAACAGAAAAGAGTCTTTTTTTAATGACATTTTTATTAGTAGTAAATATTAAAAAATATGATTCACTTTAAAGAGCACATGACTATTATTCCAGGTCATAAATTTGCTAAATTCAAGGTTTCAGAATATCATATATAAAATATTTTCTAAGAATGGTCTAATCTTATTTCATGCTGTAAACCTTGAAATTAAAATATGTTATAAAACTATTTTTAATTTCTACACATTTCAGCATTACACATTTTCTATTAAAGCTTTCATCACACTCTAGTTTCAGAAGGATAATCAGCAGGGCTCCGCTTTAGGCATAGGCAAACTAGGCAACTGCCTTGGGCCTCCGATCAGTGGGGGCCTTGCACAGGATCATAGGAAAAAAATGTATATATTTAAATAAAGAGCAAACTACAACTTAGGTCAAAATCACCAGATGTATGACATCATTATCTGAAAATTTCAGGGAAGTAACTAAAACAGACAATTGACATTTTTGTTATATTGAGTTATTTCCCGTCTCGTTTTAAAAGCAACACAAATATAAAAATAACGTAAAAAAACAAGTTTTTGTCTATAAATTATTTTATCTACGAGACATAACTATAAAGATGTTCATTATAATACGCAGGGCAAAACAATCAGAAATTACCAAATTCTAATTATGTCTTGTAAAACGTGTTTAATATAATGCGCACCGATCGTGAATATATATTTAAAAAGTAATGTCAATGTACTGCGCACCTCATTGCACGTCAGGAAAGAGATACTCTATCTCAAAAATCAACGTGATACATTGAGATAATTAAAATAATTTAAAAACTCAATAGTTCAATCACAGTACATTCAATTTATTTGAAACTTTGAAACCTAATTTTTATCATTGGCACGAGTCTGCCTGCAAAATTTCAGCTCACTAGCTTACGAGGAAATGGGTTAAAAAATCAATCCAAAGTTTTTTCGGCACACACGGCTCAGAAAGAAAAAGTTAATGTAAAGGATTTTTAAAAATGAAATCAAAGTTATGCATACGATGGAAAAAAGTGCATATTGACAATGGAAAATATTGCTAAGTCTTATTTCTCAATTGTTATTTCAAGGCATATTACATGAGTTGTAAAAAAATTAGATTGAAAAACTTATTATTTATTTATTTATTTATAAAGGACGCTTCTATAGCGCAGTTTCTTAAAGCTCACTGCGCTTTACTGTTACACTTTTTGTTATTAATTTTTTTTTTAAGAGTTAGGATTTGTAATTAACAAGTTTTAGTTTAACTTAATATTTAATTATAAAGATATTTAAAAATCAGTATAATTTTTTAAAAAGATAGTTAGGAATAAAAAATAAGTTAAATAACACATTAAAGCTTAGGCACTTAGATAAAAATTTCAAATTCATTTTAAAAATATAAAAGTAATAAAGATGTATAAAAATTGTTTTATGATTAACAGAAACGTAAAGATCATTTTTTAAAATTCCAATTGGTTCAAAAGTTATGATTTTTTTCTAAGACCTCATAGTCACCTATTTCACTATGTTGTTTTCCTTCAAATTTGTGCCCTTTTAGGGCATTTTTAAAAATTACCATAACTTAAGTATTTAATTTATAAAATATTGTTAGGAGATATATTAGTAGTTCAATATAATGTCAATGAATTTAAATTTTGCTATTGTTAATTAAGTAAAAACAGTGTTTAATTTTGTTTATATCATTTCCCTTATAAAATAGCTTATTTAAAGTTTACATTTAAAAAATCTTTTTTTCAATGGAGAATTTTGTACCTAAAAAGAAGCAACTATTATTAATTATTAATCATACTTTATTTATTAATGAATTGAAGAAATTTTTAAAACAATTTCTTTATTCTTAATCGCTACATTAAATTATAGCTAATGTTTTTTTATATTGATATGTCAATTTTTATTTTCTCTTCCCTTCTGAAAATTTATGAAATACGTCAATAAAAAGACAATAGCCATTGGAAAAACATGTCCAGTCTGCTAACTGATCATTAATTGTCCATGAAGCACATTTGTGGTATCAGCACTTGGATTGAACTGGAAAATTGGTTGAAGGAAGGAAAGACAATTGACAAGAAAATAAAAACTTTTGCAAAATAGAGCAAGCTCTGGAACAATGTTTTACAAAGAACCATTTCAATTGTGCAGTTTCTTGCAAAACAGAATTTACACATTTGTGGCATTGTTTCAACCAAAGGGATTTTTTGGGATTGGTTAAATCGTTCATGCCTAGAACATCATTTACAACGTTTAAAAAACAAGGAAATTCATTATCATTACTTAGGCAAAAGAATTCAAAATGAGGTAATTAAATCTGATTGGCGATGCCGCCTTGAAAATAGTTATAAAAAATATTCAAAATAATCTTCCATCATTTTGGACAGCGCACCTAATGCCGGTCACCAAGAGCAAATAATGATTTTGCCAACATCGTGAGTACTAGAAATCAATTAAATATTTTGCAGGTTTCGTGGCTGTCGACAACCGCATTGGTTTAGGTCTTGCGGAAGCATGCTTAAAAAAGCTTAAATATCTTAATTTATGTTTCTAGAACTGCAAAGGCCAAGGATATGATAATGGAGCAAATATGAAAGGCCAGAATCGTGGTGTACAAAAACGTCTGTTGTTGAGCCTTCTCGTCCATGAGGGACATCTACCGATCATCGCCGGCGTCTGCACTTCCTCTTAGGACATAGGCCACCTACAAGAGCTCTCCAGGCATCTCTATCCTGGGCTATTTTCTCCAGGATCTTCCATTCATGGTCAATCCTCTTGATGTCTGCCTCCAATTCTCGGCGCCAGGTGTTTCTTGGGCGGCCTCTTTTCCGTTTACCCTGTGGGTTCTATTTCAGGGCTTGCCTTGTTGTATTAGAAGCAGGTTTCCTTAGTGTATGACCGATCCACCTCCACCGCTTTTGAAGAATCTCTTCCTCAATGGGCTTCTGTTTAGTCCGCTGCCACAGTTCCTGGTTGCTGATTTTGTCCGGCCAGTGAATTCTGAGAATCCTTCTTAGACAATTGTTAATGAAGGTCTGGATTCTGGTCAGGTTTACAGCCGTTGTTCTCCATGTCTCAGCTCCATATAGCAGCACTGGTTTCACCATAGCGTTAAAAATCCTTAATTTTAACCTGTTGCCTAGGTTGTTGGCGACCCAAACATTCTTGAGTTGCTGGAAGGCTGCTCTTTCTTTTCCGATCCTTATTTTGACGTCGGCATCTGTACCACCTTGTTTATCCACCATGCTGCCAAGGTAAACAAAACTCTCCACCTCCTCAAGGGCTTCTCCTTCAAGCAAAAACGTCTACTTGAACTCAATCTGAAATCCTTTTAAAAGCCATGTGGACGTTACAGTCTCAATCTAATTCTTGGAGACATGGCAAAATCTTCAGTGGTTGCAACGACACTCTTTGGAGTTTTGCATCAAATTAATGTTTTGTTTGGTGCTTCATCACAGCGACGGAAGATCTTGAAAACTCATGTAAAAAATCAGACAGTAAAGCCTATCTCCGCTACACGCCGGGAATGCAGGATCTATATTGTTAAAGCTGTTTGCAATATAAATGCAGCAGTTTACGATGCATCGGTGGAAGTGTCTGAAAATGCCAACGATCCAAAAGCAAGGACCAAAGCAACTGGATAGGCGAAACAACTAAAAAAAATCAATTTCTGGTAACATTAGTCATCGGGTATGATTTATTGTTTCAAATGAATATGATCACCAAATTGATGCAATCCAAAGACAAGCAATTTGATATTGCATTGGAATGTATAAATAGAGCAACCAAGTTCATGAAAAAATACAAAGAAAATGGATTTGTGTCTGGTCAAATTTCGTTCAGAGAATTGGCTCAAGATTTAGAGATGGAACCAGATGAAATCATAATTTCAGCTGCCACAACTTGAGAGGACGGAAAGTGCACAAACAGTCGACTATAAAAGCATAGATGAATTATTGAAAGATTCAAAAGAAAAAATATCAAGTGGAATTTTTTAATGTTTTGTTAGATCAAGCAGTTGCACGTTTTGATAAATAAAACATCACTTTGGATTTCTGCACAACATCCGAAAAAGTTGCAGAATTCAATCAACCAATTTGATGAAATGTTGCATGTATTGGAACATTGTGCTCACCAATACATCTGATTCAGATATTGATCCGAAGGATTTTTGCAATGAATTGCAAATGTTTTCCAACATTGTTCCAGATACAGTTTCATCTTCTCTTGATGCTTTACGTTGTAATTATGATCATAGTTTGAATACTGCTGTTCCAAATGTCGCTATAGCCCTTCGTATAGCATTGACAATTGTGATTACTGTTACATTGCGGAAAAGTAGTTTTACCAAGTTAAAATTAACATTAAAATTCTATTTGAGAACGACTATAACGCAAGAATGTCTGAACAGTCTAGTAATGATATCTATCGAACGAGATATCATCCAGTCTCTGGGTTATTCCCATTTTTTGTAAACTTTGCTGCCACCAAAGAATGCAAAGTGTTTTTGTTTTAAATTCATGACATCTGCACAAATATGTTTGTATAAATTTCAGTTATTTGTTGATTTAAATATAAATACAGATGTTTAATAAATTGTGTAATTTTATTCTTTCGTAATTATTTATTTTTCTATTACATTTAAGGCCAGCAAATTCACTTCCCGTAGGACCTCCAATTCCCTAAAACCGGCCCTGATATTCAATAACTAAATAAATTCTTTTGTTAAATCAAGATCCGCATGTAAAGGCTGAAATTTATATGAAAATATTTGTGGTGATTAGTATGTCTTGTTAAATATTAAGTCAACTATTTTAATCATTCATTGAAATTTTATTGTACATCAAGACATGCTAAACACATTTCATATGTTTTTAAATTGTAAACAAAAATACTGTCTGTATGTAAATTTATTAAAATAACCACAAAGTGTATAGTTTAGGGCACTCAGGTTTTAGGCTGCTATCTATAAGTTTATATTTACTTTAGAAATGCTGTTGTTTTTGTTGCATGATTGTACAATGAATGAAAAAACCAAAGCATAAATTTTAAAATTACATTGCTGAATCAATACAATGTGAATAAACCATGTAATTTTACAGAAATATTTATAATCACTCTGTCACAAGATCAACGCATGAGATTTTGACAGATCAACTTAAATACAATTAAAAGATGAAACTAAAATTACTAATACTAAATAATATAAATTAAGATAGTAGTGAGCAAATATCACTGTCAGCTTAGTACATTTTGGTTTTTTCATTCATAAAAAAATTTCATGACATTTTACAAAGAACTACAGAAACAATTTTTAATTTATATTTCAGAGACATGACCATTTGGAATGTAGCCAGCTATTCTGCCTTCCATCTAGGAAAAAGTAATTTTCATAAATATAGGCGCTTGAACAGCTAAGCTAGAATAACAAATGGACTCTGAAACCCTGAGAAAAGGTCATTAGGGAGCAAGATCTCAAGAAAATAAGTTAGATTGGGGGTCCTACGGAGCATCTTATAGTAAAAGTTACATCAAAAATAAAAAAGATATTTAATTCAGCAAATTACTGACATTGCTATTTCTTATTACTAATTTTTTTTAAAGTGTCACACTTAAACTGTCTATAATTACAATAATAGAAAATTATCAACATAAAATTATTAAAGTGTAAGTTCAATATTAGGGTTTGGATAAAATGGAAGATCACAATATAAAATATAATAAAATATATTTTTATAAATTTTATAAAGTATAAAAGACTAGCATGCTTAAAAACCTCCTTCAGTTAGCGTTTATTTTGTTGTCCTGGCATGAAATTTGTAGTAATGTGGTTCATGACTACCAACCCAGATGCACAGACACTTGCAAAACATGCATACCACAAAGCCCAGTTAATGCTGCTCACTGCCCAATTGGATTGCAGGGACAATATCAGAGTCACAGTGATGAAAATGTATGCCAGTAAACCTGATGTTGCATGATAAAACTTCAAGTCGGCAAGCCGAATCTAAAAAAAAAAAAAGATATAAAGAAGTACTTACTTTTTAATTTAAATAAATTTAGAAATAAGACAGTATTTATATTAAAGAAAAAAAACTTAAGCTAATACAAGTAACTTAGAGTGTGTAAAATTTCAAAATATCTTATGGAACTCTTTATCATCATGACTTGTTTATTTTCATGGCAGATCTAACAATACTAACATGCATAGTTTTCAGTTCAGTCTGTTTTGTGTTTGTTAAGTTATATTCATCTTATTTCAACATTTGTCACCTAAAATAATAATGGAACAACTTACCTTTATAATATCACCAACATATTTGTGGTATTTTGCTAAGTTTCCTCCAATGGACTGAGCACAGATGTAACCAACAGTTAAAGCACCAAAGAGTCCATGCCAGGAGGTAAAATGGGACTTGCCAGCTTGCTCTTTGTTCAGATAGATTACAACCAAGCCTGCCAACAAAAAGTGTTCAATATCATTGTAAGAGGTGCTCATTGAATAATTAATGACATTTATGAATTGTTAAATGTCAGAATGTCATTGAACCAAACACTACCTACCTGCCACATAAATTTTAAACTGTAGAGATGTTTGTGTGCAAAAGCCAGCTGAGAATGTTCCATATGATTCATCTTAAACACTAATAGGTGATGCAATACATTTTGTTGCCTAGGTTTCAGTCTGTGACACTGTTTTGATTTCCTTTGCCTAGAGTTTTTTTTATATTTAAATGGGAAAAATGCTATCTATAGGGCTCCTTTTCCCATGTACTATTTAAACAGTATATTAAAGTAAAGGCCTCTGCAGAAAATAAAAATTGTTATGAATATTGTACTTAGATGTACTTTTTTTGAAATGTGAAAATTATTATGTTGGAGAGTCATTTGTTTCAATTGGGGTGGGGGTGTAATAATTTAAATATAGCAAAGTTAAATTTTCCACTGCTTCTTGTTTTGGTGAAACAGTAATAAATAACCATGTTGCATGTGTAGATGGAATATTTTTAGCTGCTTCTATTACCTGTAATTGGGAATTTTAAAAAATGGATTCTTACGGACTTGGAATCAGGGATAGATGGACATAGCTGCTTATTCAGTTAAAAAATGCTCTTTTATTTTATATGTCACAGACGCTCCTTCTGTACAGAAGATTATTGCGTCCTACGTATTTCTATGGTTTGTGTTTAGTCCTGTATTCTTACTAGAGTTTTAAAAGATGATAAAGTGGTGGCTTTCCTGGTTTCTTCAGGCAACCCATTCCACCGGACGGAAAGAAAGAAAACTTGTATGTGTTTGTTCTTGCATATGGAATAAGAAAGGTCTTTTTAACTTTATGTCTATTTGAGGGTTGTATTAGGTTATCTTTGTGTTGTATTTCTAAATTAGAATTAATTGCCTTATGTATAATTACTAATTTACTCTTGGTTCTTCTATCCTCTAGTGTTTCAAAGTTTAATGATTTAACTAACGGTGTTACTCTTGTCAGTTTTGAATATTCTCCAGTAATGAATCTGGCAGCTC
>MUZC01000036.1:364974-382860 GCA_002072015.1 Radix auricularia | reverse complement strand
GGGCACTTTACCCTGGTTTAGAGAGGCTTGAAAAAGAACTACAAGGATTGGGGACAGTTCATTGCTTAATTCTTTTAATAACCTGGCAGGTAATTCATCTGGGCCAGTAGCTTTGTTTATTTTTAAGTTTTTTAGGAGTGAATGTATACCTATCTCATCTACAGTTATGTTACCTATTTCTTCCAATTTATTTAAATTTATTGAAATTTCCTTGTCGCCTGAGGCAGAAAATGATGATGCAAAATATTTGTTAAGGATATTAGCTTTATTTTCATTATCATTATAGGTTTTATTATTTGAGCCTTTTAGTGTGGCTATACCTGAAGGGTCCATTTTTTTAGATTTGATAAAGGAACATAAGTTTTTATTGTTATCTTTAGTTATCACATTGTTTATATAATTATTTCGGAGGTTACGGCTAAGTTTTTGTGTCAGGTGTTTAATTTTTAAGTATTTTTAGTGTATCCTTTCTAAATTGGTAGCCTTAAATTTCTTAAATAAATTCTCCTTTAGTTTGCAATACTTTTTTAATTTAAAATTGAACCAGCATTTATTAATTCTATTTGAAGTTATTTTTGTTGGAACATTCTGATCCATTATGGTTTTGAGATTTGTTTTTATTTCCTTCCATATTTCTTCTACAGGGCTAAGTATGCTGAATTTACTTAGGAAATTTTGTTGGAAATTAGAAGCTGATTGGTGTAATTTTATTAAGTTGCATGTATTCCAAAGATATATTGTTCTTCTAGGCATCTTATTTATTTTAGTTTTTATTGTGTTAGTTACCCTAACAATATCATGGTCAGACAGCCCAGGAATTATTATGCAGTCTAGTACTAGTCCTGGTCTGTTTGTTAGGGAATAAATCTAGTATTTTGTTTTCCCTCGTTGCTTTTTTCACTATCTGTTCTAGGTTTATGTTGTTTATTGTGTCTAAGAAATGTTCATTAATTTCTTTATTATTTTGGTGGCTATCAATTGCATATTTTTTCCAATTTATATCTGGAAGGTTTAAGTCCCCCATAGTCCAAATTACAGCATTTTCATTTAGCTCTTACAGTCTGTCAGAATGCTTTGCTCTTCAGGGAATATATCCTATGTTTCTAACTGCTCATTTCATATTATATACAGGTGACCTGTTGTCTACTGAAATAGCGGGTAATAGGTGATTTCTGCATGTACATTGAATATCAGTGTTGTTATTGTAGATCATCAAGGTCCTTGTCTACATTATTCAAGGTTTGGCTGCCTTACCAGAAGCTATGTAATTAAAATCTCTTTGGTCTTCAACCTAAACAAAATTAAACAATCATAACGACCAATTTAGCTTTTAGTTTTAAAAAAATGTGTACCGTTTTGTTCACGCTGTCCAATTAGTTTTGGGGGTAGGCTTACTAGCGAGTTATACATTTTTTAATACTATTCTCTTCCAAAAGAAGAGGGAGGGTGTCAGTTTATGAACAAACGGGCTATAGAATGAGTATATAATGTATTTTAAGTATAAGTAGATAGTTTTTAGAAGAAACTTTTTAAAAAAAAGATGTTTTCTACCCATAATTACCAAGTGGGTTAAGTTGTGGAAATTGCACCCAGGGTCGGTGTGGCTACACAAATAACAATCACTCCTTCTTATAAAAACCCATGCTGATATAAAAACAACTATTAATTATAGATAAATCAAAGGATTACTAACCACCAATGGTACAGCTTACGCCACTACCCATCAACCAATAATGGATTGATGCTTTCCGTGGACGAGTCAGATTGGGAAGAAGTGATGAGCTTTTCGAAAAGATAACAATGCCTTCTAACATCAAAAAGGAACACTGAAAGAAGAACACTGAAATTAGGTACTGGTACAAGTTTTTTAAATATAAAAAATGACATAAATTATCTGTATTTTTTCAACTTGTGTAATGATAAAAGCTATAGAAGTAGAAGTGAATTGAAATTTTTAAAAGGAAATTAATTATAGAAAGTGAATCAATTATCAATATGTTTTAAAATTCAAGCTATAAAGTTTCTAATACATCTCTTCTAATGAATGGCATGTTTAAATATAAATATTTATATTACAGCAAGGATAAATTGAAGACAAACTAAATGTATTTAAAAATGAACTTATTTTAGCAGAATAATTGGTTATATTATATTTTCATCACTTTAGCAAACCCATGGCTCAGACTATACCTAAGAAAATGTTTATACCAATAAAATCAAAGCTTGCAATCTTAACAGCATCTTGAATTTATGGATACATTTTTTTTTCTTGATATCTTCAGTTGAAAATTTATTTTTTTTAATTTTTTATTTATTTTTTAAAAAAGTAAACATCATTTAGGGCCTATATTCTTACCCCTAAGGCCATCAGAGTTGGGTGCCATGAAAAGAGACCTGCAAAATAATAAAAAAATAATTAACATGAAATACTTCTTCACTAAATGTTTGAAGATAAACAGAAACAAACTGATGACAGAAACTAATTTTTAAGCTAAGATGACTTACTTGAGCCTGGAACTACACTGTAAATGATTATAATTGGGAAAATCACAGCAGAAAGGTGAGCAACCATTTTTGATATCGCCTTTAATGTTGAAAGATTGCTACCTTTAGAATCTGGCATCTGAACTGTAATTTCTGTAATGGAGAATTAAACAATCTTATTAAGAAAATATAAATATTAGTTTTTGCTCACTTTAATATGAGCCTAAATTTTAGTGAATAAGTGAATAATCACTTCTGAACTTTTCAGGAACATAACTACTTTAGTTCATAAATTTATTTATTCTACTTTACATTTTTTATAAACAGTTCTGCATTCATAAATGGCATTACTCTAAATATTCTTGTTTTTACGGTAGTCTCCTAACGCTTCAAGTGTGACTGCCATAATGAATTTTAAAGAAATTAAATTATTCCATTTAGAAAATGAATGATAAAGGACTACAACTAAATGACTATGCCCTAATGCTTAAGATTATTTGTAAAATGAATTGAATTATTTCACTTCACCCTCCTGGTAATAATTAAAGCCCCACAGGTCTGAAATTCGAAATTGCAGCATGCTGTTCTTCTTCTTCTTCGTTCTCAATATTGAATTTTGCGTGCCACGAGTTTTGCGCCAATTGGCCCGTGGTCTCCGACTTCAGCCTGCTGTATTTTCTGGATTTGCTTCCATAGCCTTTGGTCAGCCACGACCATCTGCAAGGCAGCAGTTGTTATTTTTGGCAAGTGATGCAGCGTTCACATGCCACGGCTAAGGGTTCCACGCATACCCCCCCCCCCCCCCCGCTTTTCACCCATTTGGAGCTGGGTGGAACTCGGGGACGTCCTAGGCCCCGGGAACAAATCCTTGGCTTCCCATGGATTTGAACGCCAATCGAGCGCGCTTGCCACTCGAACACTGCGGCCCCCGCAGCATGGTGTTGATTTGTTTGTTCCATGATGGGGAACACATTAACTGATGATAAAATAGGTTATACAGACTGAAGCAAATATAAAAAGCCATGATAGTTTTTGTGTACATGGTCATCATGCGCAGAACAATGCATGAACAAGTATCCAAGTACAAATTTCAGATAAAAGAGAAATCTCAAATTTTTAAAAATCAAATCTGGTTAACAATATTAGCATTGTTAACTCGTAGATGTAGGCCTGTAGCATTTTTTTGTCAAATGTTGAACAAATGAATATAAAATTCATTAATTAGTTAATGAGAATGATTAATCACTTTCTATGTACATTATACATTTTTTTTGCTTTCATGTGCCTATGCCTATGCCATTGTCTCTTGAGGACAGACGGATGCCATACCAATACCAATCAACTATTTTTACATCTATTTTTGAATTTACATTTGAATTTACATTACATTGCAAGATTTGACAACATGCCTGACATTGATAGATTAATTAGAATTAGGCACTTTAAAACACAGAATAACAAATCTGCATTCATATTTCAAAATTGCAGATTTCTAATTTAAGAAGCTATGGACACATATTATGTTCTTTTCTCACTAACTCAATATTATTATCCATTGCTAGGAACTACAATAAAATTCTTGGTATTAATGCCTAGGATAAAGTGGGGTAATAGTAATAAGCCCCTGGTTTTCTTTTCTTTGAAATCAATAAATATAACATTCAAACAACCATGTTTCTAAACGGGACAAATTTTATTCAACATAATTATGAAGCAATATAGCAAAAATATACTAAAAAGTTAGACATATCCATTTATGAAACTTAACCGAAATTGAGGCAATAAGCCCCATTTTGCGGAAGGTATACAATTCCACAGTGACTGTTGACAACTCTCACTGGTCCACTCCATGTCTTCAATATAAGTAAGCCTTTTCCAGGATTTCTATGCTTATAACATGGAACCAAATTCTTTCGTTTACCCTTGTTTGTGTCTTGTTATCAGTGACGAAGTCCGTTTCATCACAGATAAATTTCTGCCTGGGGTAACCACATAATTTCTGCATCCTGTTAAGTATTCTTGTGTAGTTAAACAATTTCTCATTAATCCATAGGTCCTCAGCTTTAGCCCTTGCATAGTATGTTTTTCTTAGGACCATTTTAGGATGGTGCCTTGGAGTATAACATATTGTCATTTATGTAGTTAGTATGATATGAATTTTTATTTAAGTGAATATTTTAATATATGTGTTGTTATCTCAATGTAAAGCGCTGTGAGCCTGGCTCCTTGCTGGGAAATAGCGCTATATAAATTATCATTTTATTATTATTATTATTAACTAGTCAAGACTATGTCGAGAATCCACTAATGAATCTAGTATCAAAAATGTAAAAACGAATTTTGTTAAAATTATTTCCAAAAATCATTAAATTTTGTTTTCATTTTTAAAGCTTTTCTTAGTTTTTAATTAGTTTTAAATATGAAATTTCTTTATTTTATTAATATTTTTGGTGGTTTTCACATATTTTTGAAGATGGGGGCCCCCAGCCCCAGGAATTTCATAAATTAATTTGAACAAGCACATTAATGTGCAACTGGACCAAAGTCATCTCACAAATATACTCAATTCAAAATAATACAGGAAAGTCTTACATTTATGTTAATATTAGAGCTCTTTATAAACAATTGCAAATCCTTCATTGCAAAAACAAATGGCTTCCTCACTAGCAGAACATGGTCTACAAATGTAAGTTTTTAACTCAAAAAAGACATACACAATTCGTTACAACTGAAAAAAGGTACTTACTTAGTATAGATGTACTTGTAACTAGAGGGAAATTTAAAAATCTCCGCTTAAAAAAATTGTTTTATCATCAGAACAAAGTTGACCCGACTTAGCAAAAGTTTTAAGACACATTTGAATAAAACAGGACACTACAGAAAAAAATCACCTACACAAAGATATAATCAATGCCATAGGATAGAAACCCTAACATGTTTGTGAATTATTTCTTGATTATTTATATTCTTTTTACCATGTAGAGCTTAATGACTCTCTTTCTTTAAAAATAGCATCAAGAATTTTAGTCAATGACCCCAGTATGTGGGGCTTATTGCGCCATGGGGCCTATTTCCCCTCCTTACCCTATGTAAATATTATTACTTTATTATGTCTCCACTTATTTACTTAATAACTTAATATAATTATTTCAATTTCAGCTCACATACAAATATAACACATACAAATATAATATTTAAAAAATTAACAAAATATTTTAAACAAGAGCTTCAAAGGGTTAAAACATTAATAAGCGCTCATATTTTGGAGCTCCTTTGTCATATACGCTTTTGCACCTGAGAATGAATCAGGTATCATTGTATCATTGTATCATTCACTGGGAAATGGCAAGCCGAAAAATTTCTCGGGAGTTAAACAGCGTATTTGTTTATGTTGTTAAAGTTTAAACCACATCAAAGCACACTCCCTTAACTCATGCCTATTTGAGCAGCTTTGCAATGAGATTGATGCAGCGCACAAATGCCTTCTTTTTTAAACAGAAATGAAATGGTTATCCAGAGGAAAATCACTAACCAGAGTATTTGAATTACGAGAGCCATCACTAAGATTTTTTCTAAGAAGAAGTCACTGCTGGCAGCACATTTCAGTGACAAGATATGGGTCACAAAACTGGCTTATTTATGTGACACATTTAGCCAGCTCAGTGAACTCAATCTGTCCCTTCAAAGAGATTATGTGAACTTTTTTCCTGTTAGCAGACAAAGAAGCTGCGTTTTAAATGTTTAAAGCCAAAGTGAAGTTGTGGGGGAAGTGCTTGAAGGCTTGAACATAAGACATTTTGTAAATTTTTCAATCATAATCTGGTATTCTAGCGAGACTGAGCATAAGCATTCATCGCCCAGATGGTGACTGTTCCTCTTTCTTTGCTTTTAGAATAAATTGAGGGATACTTCAAAACCTACAGAAGACCCATGAACTGGTAATGAATGGCCCATTTGTCAACAGACCAGGCAAATCTTCCATGTCTGTGCATGAAGAAGTTCAACTGCTCATGATTGAAATTAGCGGCGGCCTAAAAGCTACATTCAAGAAAATCAACTTTTCCTGTCCACTGGATTAAAGTCATGGTGGAATATCCTGAGATTGCCACTATAGCCATTTAAATCCCTATTTCTATTCGAACATCTCTTGTCTGTGAAGCTGGGTTTCTGCAGCAACTAAAACAAAACAACGGAATAAACTGGACATAATCAACACAATTTGGGTGTAAATGTCTCCTATTACCCACTTGATGGAACCGTCTTGTAGAGAAACAAGCCCAGACTTCTCATTGATTGAATGATCTAGCGAGTTAAAATATTAAACCAGTTTTAATTTCGTTTTGGAATAATTGTATGTGAAGGCAATGGTACGTACAAATAAATTAAAACCATAACATATAAACCAGACTGGGGGGGGGATGATTTGATTGTTTTTACATATATTTATATATGTAAAAACAATCAAATCATCCCCCCCCCCACAGTCAGTGGTAAAATTATCAAACTTTGAACAGTCCGTGGGCACCAAGGCGAAAAAAAAAGTTGCAAACCACTGTAGTGTAGTACCATAGTCATATATTATGCAGCATATTAGTATAATATAGGCCTACTGTGAGAATATGGAATATAGTCACTGGGAGCGCGGTGGCCCCTGGTAACACCATCAGGGGGTGACTCCAGAAACTAAAATTATGATTTTATGGGGGAAAAAATGAAATACAAAGAAATGTGAAAACAATCATAAAACAGTCCCAACAAACTACAATTAAACAAATTATGGGGGGGGGGGGGGAAGAAAATAAAGAACATCTCACAAGTGGTGACACCAAAAGCCAAAATAATGTTCCCATTATTTATTATTTGAATTTGGCACGTAAAGTACGGTAAAGACTTGACTGTTAAACTACTCATCATACTAATACTATTCTGATAGACTAATATTCATAGTCTATAACTAAGTTAACTATACTGTCTATACTCTATACCTATGACCCATGCCTATGACTGTGCTGATACTAAACTAAAATTCGTGACTCTCACTCACTAATTTTATTAGTAGTAGGCACCTACTTAGTTTAGTAGGTCTGTAGTTTACATTAGACTTTAGACTCAATTGTCAATAGCCTAATTTAAATTTAGGATGTGGCTAGTGCTACGACAATTTTGTCGCAGCAGCAGACGAACCGGTCGGATGTTGCTAGCGTTACGACATGTCGTAGCGCTAGTAAGGAAACTAGTGCTACGACATGTCGTAACAGCAGACGAATCCGACGGGATGTTGCTAGCGTTACGACAAGATTGTCCTAACAGCAGACGAACCGGTCGGATGTTGCTAGCGTTACGACATGTCGTAGCGCTAGTCAGGAAACTAGTGCTACGACATAATACGCAACTTCTGCTACGACTAGTTTTAGTCACTTCTTTGTATTGTATACGCATATATATATTATAATACGACATTATTAGTTGTGCATTAATTCTAAAATCTAAATTTATTTAAATAGATTTAATTAAATATAATATTGGTCTACCGATTATAAATATATCAGCCGATTTTGCTATACTATAGTATACTTGTGTAAGTGATGCCGATCCATTAAAATTTAGTATACCGTAAAGCCTAAAGCCGTAAATATGAAAATCCTCAAGTACAATTCGCGCACAATCGCAAGAATGTAGGAATGTAGGCCTAAAATAATTCGTTTCGTGTTGAATAATAAAATGTTCCGTGTGCAGATTTGTCACAGGAAACCATTCCATTCATCTTTCTACCTCATTTTCACTCTATTACTAATACTAATACTATGGAGGAGGGGGGGCAGTGATCATGATATTTCATTATGAGAATTATAGTTTAGTTATTAAGTATTAGTAATAGCATAATTGAAAATACAGAAAATTGTTTACGACATTGACTTGTCGTAACGGCAGACAACCCGCGCGGATGGATGTTGCTGGCGTTACAACATGTCGTAGCACCAGCCACATCCGCGCGGGTTGTCTGCCGTTACTTTGTCGTAGCAGTAGACACTCAGTTAAATTTACAAATCAGTCAGCCAAATTTATTCTTAACTTGATACTTAAAATAAAATATGCATGATATAATTGATTACCATGCACTAATTAGACTAATAAAATATTAATAATAAATATTCACACTTAACTTTCACATTAAAATTAATTGATTAATTTAATAATGAATAATATCGAACTTTTTACTTTTACGCAAACTTTAATTAACATAAAAATAAATACATGAACATTAACATGTGAGTAATGTGATTTGTGCATGAATGTGGTAACTTAAATTGTGTGTATCTTATCTTATCTTATATGTTACAGACGCTCCTTCTGTACAGAAGATTATTGCGTCCTACGTATTTCTATGGTTTGTGTTTAGTCCTGTATTCTTACTAGAGTATTAAAAGATGATAAAGTGGTGGCTTTCCTGGTTTCTTCAGGCAACCCATTCCACGCCCGAATACCGGACGGAAAGAAAGAAAACTTGTATGTGTTTGTTCTTGCATATGGAATAAGAAAGGTGTTTTTGTCTTTATGTCTATTTGAGGGTTGTATTAGGTTATCTTTGTGTTGTATTTCTAAATTAGAATTAATTGCCTTATGTATAATTACTAATTTACTCTTGGTTCTTCTATCCTCTAGTGTTTCAAGGTTTAATGATTTAACTAATGGTGTTACTCTTGTCAGTTTTGAATATTCTCCAGTAATGAATCTGGCAGCTCTTTTTTGTATTTGTTCTAACTTATCAATATTTTCTTTGGTGGATGGGTCCCATACTGAAGATGCATATTCTAGTATAGGTCTCACCAGGGTGAGATAGCATTTTAGTTTTATATCTTTGTTACATTTGTAAAAGTTTCTTTTTATAAAGCCTAAGGTTTTGTTTGATTTTTTAATAACTTCATTGACATGGGGATTCCAAGATAGTTTCTCATTTATTATGACTCCTAAGTATTTCGCATCTTTAGTTTGGGTTAGTTCTTTTCCATGAATGATATATTTTGAATTTATTTGTTTCTTTTTCTTTGTTACTCTTAGCAGTTGACATTTTTCTGGGTGGAAGGACATACTCCAGTTAGTTTCCCATTTTATTAATTCATCTAAGTCTTTTTGTAAAATTTTGCTATCTTGTTCTGACTTGATTGTTCTATAGATTATACAATCATCAGCAAATAACCTAACTTTAGTTCCTGTTGAGATATTGTTGGGTAAGTCATTTATATAAATTAAAAATAGTAAGGGACCTAGGACAGTTCCTTGTGGAACTCCTGAGTTAACCTTTATTGGTGTAGATTTAGAACCATTAATTATTACAGTTTGCTCCCTACCCAATAGGAAATCTTGGATCCAGTGATGTAAGGGACCTGAGATTCCAAAGTATTTAAGTTTTTTGAGTAAACTAAGGTGGTGAACTTTGTCGAATGCTTTTGAGAAGTCTAGTAATATTGTATCTATTTGATCATTATTATCTAAGCCTTTTGATAGATCATCTATTAGGCCTATCAATTGTGTTTCACATGATCTGTTCTTTCTAAAGCCATGTTGGTGTGGGCATAGGGCATTATATTTGTCAAGGTGGTTAACTATTCTGCTATATATTATGTGTTCCAGTAATTTACATGTGATACTAGTAAGTGATACAGGTCTGTAATTACCAGGGTCNAAAAAAAAAACGTTAACACAACAAAAATTGTCTTTTATGAAAAATACTGTAATCCAGAGAGTGAAATCTCACAGTGATGATCTTCAACTTCTTCAGACAACGTCTTGTAGTAAGTCATTAATTATTAATAATTTATTAATAAACCGATTATATAATTATTATAAGTTTATTTATTTGGCTTTAATAAGTTTGATTTGAAATTAAAATCAAAATTCATAAGCAGTTGAATATATATTGATTGATATTAATATAAAATAATAAGTTAAAAAAATCTATTAGCTCCTAAACATTGTTATATAAGCTGTCCAGAAAGATAGAATCAGATCTTATAAAAATTTAATTAAATGATGTAATTTAAAATGATTTTGCTCTTGGTGATGCTGATATCAATACACTGCTGACACAGGGGCAGATTTAGGAGTTGGTCCTCAAATAAGCCATTAAATAGATCAAGGGATGGTATGGTGTGGGGGTGTTATTCAATGTTTATTGGAGAGGCAGGTCTGAAAACAGGATGCAGTGACTTATTTAGAAAACCATCCAAATTGCATTGAAGAATCATTTTTAATTAAAGCAGATTATAAAGCTTTCACTGCATATTTAGAATGCCAAAGATTGGATGGGCATTGGTGTGATGAACCAATAGTGCGAGCCCCAGCAGATATTTTGGAAACAGATATACACATTTGTTATGACAATGGGCACATCACGGTTGTGAAATGCAGAACGCAATCATTGTTGGATGCAAATAAAATGGTTATCGGGCAAGTTACTGAGATTCATTATGTCAGTATCAGACCAAAAAATGTAGAATATTTCCAAAATACACGTGATGAACCTGTATGCCGATAAAAATTTGAATGAATTAATTAATGAAGTAAATATACAGCCCATACAGGGTGAATTTTTTCCTGAGGGACTATCCCTAGCAAGATTCAAAACGTGGCATGAAATCAGACCATGGCGCCAAGCCACTGCCGATGGAAAAGTAATCTGTACATATTGTACTTCAGAAAAAAAAAATTAGGCTTGCATGGAAAAGAAAGAATGGGAATAGAGAAAACTTTTGTTGAAGGTCTCTCCATACTTAAAAAAAAACAAAAAAAACTCAATGACAAAATTACAGAACATGGTAAGAGTGTGTCACGTGGAATTTGTGCAAATATCAAATTAATTGAAGAAAAACGCTTGATTGATGAACGTTTATAAAAAAAGTGAGAACTTATGGCATCTTCAACATCAGAATCAAGTGGAAGTTACATCACGTATTTTTCGCACAGCATACACAGTTTGTAAGCGTGATTGCGCATTTACTTTACATCCGGAAATTAGGCTTCTTCAGGAACTGAATGGCCTGGATGTAGGGAAGTGTCTTTTTTCAGATCATTCTTGCAAAAGTATTATAGTTTTTGTTTCTATAAAAATGAATGAAAAGCTTTTAAAATACATTCTGTTTGAGACTGAAGCAACTTTTTCCTTATTATTTGATGAAAGCACTTCAGTTTCTGTGAAAACTTGTCTGATTCTTTTTATACGAATAGCGTATAATAATGAAATTAACAATTGGTTTATAGATCTTTTTGAACTGCCTAGTCAAACGGGTGAAGATATTGCAAATTCATTGCTTGAAGTTCTACATAAGTTTGGATTTACAGATGATATACTGAAAAGGCGAGTTATTGGAATTTGCACTGATGGCGCAAGTAATTTACAAGGTGAAATGAAAGGTGCTTTGGAATTATTGAAACAGAAAATGAATACTGATTTTGTTAATTTTCACTGCATGGCTCACAAATTGGAATTAGCTATTCACGATGTATTAAAAACATCAACAGAACTCTCACACTTTCAGATATTTGTTGAATCATTATATTCGCATTTTTCACGATTACCAAAGAATAGAAATCAATTGGAAATTGTGACAAAAGAAGTACACACAGAGTTACTAAACATTGGTCGTACATTTGATATTCGTTAGGTGGCATCCTCTTTACGCAGTGTTCAAGCAATCTGGCAACACTATCCAGCTTTAGTGAAACATTTTGAAACACTCAGTTTGGATATGAGCAGAAATGTTCGAGATATAACTAAATGCAATGGAATAAGTCATAAACTGAAGAAATTGATTTTTGTTTCCGAACTAACAATAATCAAAGAAGCCCTTGAAGTTGTTAAAAGTTTGTCACTATTTTTACAAAAAATCCATCCTCACAACAGTAAATGCTGAGATTTCCAATGCTTTAAAAACAATGTCAGCCTTCAAAGAATATGATGGTGTCAGTGGTCAGGATTTTTTAAAGGAGTTTTCTTGCACAGTTACTTTCAAAGAAATCAAGCTTACTCCACCAACGGAAGCGGAACAAACAAAGTTTCACACGTTTAAGAACAAGTTTTTTCAAAGTTTGGTTGATAACATCTCCTCCCGTTTTGACAACAGCACATTAGTGTTGAAACATGCTGAAGTTTTATGTAAGGCTAATTGGCCAAAAAACACAGAAGAGTTAATGTTGTATGGAGATCGTGAAATTATGGAACTTCAAAATTTTTTTGAAAATTGAAGCACGTCACACTTCAGCCATAGTACACCAATTTCGCAAGACAAAAGATGGTCATGATGCTCATGCAGACCTTAATGATTTGTACAAAAGATTAGATGTTCTGCCAAATTCTACTGCTTATTGTGAGCGAGGATTCAGCGCGATGAATTTAACTCACACATCTCTTCAGAATTCATTAAATGTTGAAACTATCAATCACTTGCTTTTATATTAAGATTAATGGTCCACCACTTCAACATTTTGATGTCAGGTTGTATGCCACAAAGTGGTTAAAAGACGGAAGGCATTCTGCTAGCGACCTACCTTCTGGCAACCAACAAAAGAAGTAGTTATTGAACAGCGCCATAATTTGTTTAAATAGTTTTGATTTTTAGCAAATAACTGTTTAGAATTGTTTAGACCAATTTCAAATATAAAACAACAACGACAGCAACATAAACAACGTCATCAACAACAGCATCATCAATAACATGAACAACAAACGCCATCAGCAATAACTAAATCAACAACAATTTTAGCTACAACATCAACTACTGCATCAATTACAACATCATCTTCTGCAGCAACACCAACAACAACACAAGCTACCAAAAACTGTAAATTCAACCATATAAAAAAACAACATCAACGACAAAAAAAAAATAACGTCATCAACAACAACATCATCAATAACATTAACAACAAACGCCATCAGTACAACTACATCAAGAACAACTATATCTACAACATCAACTACTGCATCAACAACAACATCAACTACTGCAGCAACATCAACAATAATATCTATTAGCTAAAAAACGAAAACAACACACTTTCCATTTAAAAGTAAATTCCATCTCAGCAACAAAGCTAGTTTTTATTAAATACTGTAAATTCAACCAAAGTATTTGAAAAAATGAAGCAAACAAATTAAAATATATTTCAATAGAACCTGTTGCATATTTTTTTTTGTGTTGTATTGTAAATAATTTGTTTTCACTTGTTGTGTCATGTCATATTGTAGTAGTAGAAGTGGTAGTAGTAGTGGTAGTAGCAGGATTAGTAGATGGGCTCAATTTGTTGCGGAAACCGGGATATCCCCGGCACTGTGAGGCTCCATCCCCGGCTCTGCTTTAACTTCTATCATCCCCGCCGGGGATGGCATTTATCCCCGGCTCTGCAGAAAAAACTTCATCCCCGGCACTGGTTTTTTCCTAAATCGAGCACTGAATGTGATTATCACATTACAAAAATTCAAAATATTATGACTATGACTATGAATACTATGATTTATCAAACTTTTTCAGTAATGTAACGGTTAAATATAATGATAATGACATACATAATACAATGCAGATAAGTTGAAACTCTTATTGTATCTCTATCAGTGCTGCCAGCGACAATTTTAAGAAAAACCTAGCCCAAATGTCAAAATAAACCTAGATCAATAAGAAAAAACGAGGAAAAAACCTAGACGTGCTAAAAATTTTTTAAAAATGACGTCACTAAGCTCCCCGCACCACCATCTTATTTCAAATTAAGCATACCCCAAGTTTCAAATAATTTTTTTATTTTCAAGTATTACTCAAGTATGTAGTTAGTGTAAGTGTAAGGTTGCAATCTAAATCTAATAGAGTAAAGCGTGTGAAGCCATTTACAACGTCACTAAATAGTTAGGAATCAAATATTTAAGTATTTTAAGCGGAGTTTTCCTTTAAAGTAAAGTTGCGCGTTTTTGAAGTGACGTCACAATTCATAAACAGCTCCCTCCCCCGCCCCCTTGTCTCACATTAGTGATTAGTGTAACCACCTTCCCCAAAAACGGCTTGGCATTGGCATTTATTAATATATTCTACATAACTATTTGTAAAATATACTTACATTTGATTTTATTTATCACTTATTATGTTTATGTAATCATGTATATAAATTCTTTGTCAATCTTATCAGCATTCTTGGAATAGTTCACTATGACTACTTGAGTCTTGTATTAGATTATCTTTAACTTTAACCTTCACTTAGGTACTTTGACAGAAAATTTAAATGTCCAATATGCTTAACTAAATATATCATTTTAAAGGGCTTGCTAAGACCTTTTCAAAAACACTTGTTTTGTCTTTCTATCTTTTGTAGAAGTGGAGTTATAAATTTTTTTGTCAATTTTTTTTGCCCCTTATATAACCTATATTTTTTATTTAAAAACTTGTGACCCAAATTTCAAAATTCTGTACTTTTTCCCTCACAACTTTTTTAATTTTAGAGGTATGGTTATCAAATTTTCAGGAGACATTCACAATCCAATTTACAAAACAATGATCAAGGAATTTTCTAAGTATATCAAGATTTTAAATTTTGTAAAAATATATTTGAAATCTTGTTGAAGAAAATCATAGCGAAAATAATTATTTTTATATATAATATAATATATATATAAATACAAATCAGTAAAAACAGTTGCATGCCAAATGTTTTTTAATTAGTTATATTGTAAATTTAAATCAATAACTATGATTACATGTTTGAATGGTAAGTATTTGACTATTAAAATAAAACTGAATGAGATTTAAAATAAAATATTTTTGGAAATACCCTACACCCTGAAATTTCAAATTAAAATTATATTCTATTAGTATTTGAAGATTTAAGTATCTCATTAAATGATAAGAACATTTTTTACTGTCACTTTTTAAGTAAATAACTTGTATTATTTATTGCATGCACATTTCTAAAAATGTCATTTATAACAATAACATGTGTCATTGTCCTCGCCTTATCTGAACTTACTATATACATATTTAGCAATGGAAGATATTCAGAGTTCTGCAATGAAATATTATTTTTATATCTTGTAATTATTCCTGATTCCTATGTCTGTTTTAATTGACTTTTATTTCTTTTTTTTTTCTTATATGTGTAAAAAATATTAATTGTTTTTCAAATGTATATGTCCTCATCTTTGTAAAAAGAACATGGTAAGATATAACCAAAAAAAAAATGTTTAACATCAAACATTAAATAAAAGTGTAAAATGATTACAACAGTAACACTATTATCATTATTAATTCTAAGGTAAGTATCAGTTTGGACTTAGCATTAGTAAAAATTTCTAATTATGCTCTTATAATTACATTGTAATTTTAATAGGATACCACATAATTTTAAATAATATAACTTATAAAAAACAAGTAATTAAAATATATTTTATATATACTAACACTCTAATACTATGACCAATATTATAGAATTATATACAAGTATAGTATTATTGAAAACTGACTTTTTTAATATTACTAATAATTAATGGTTAATAATAGTAATACAGTATAGTGATTTAATTATTAAATAATAAATAAGAATAGTATTAGTAGACATTACTTATTTTCAGGATCAATGCTGTAAATAAAATAATTAGTTCTTAATTTTGTTTTTAAAATATTCTATATTAATAAATCATTTTTATTTGTATTAGCAGTAAAATTTAGCTTGAAACGAAGTTTTTGATGTGTTTATAATTATAAGTTCCAGTTCACGCCGACTATCATTATTACCATGACCTACTTATAACAAAATGAACTGTCCTCTATAAAACTGTACCAATAATATTAGGAACTCCTTTTGAACCTTCAACTTTGGCTTATGAATAATTAATTTGACCCTGACCAATGGTTAAAAGGATTTTGCACACTGCCACAACTAATGAATGAAACTATTAAAGACATAGTAGTAGTATGAGTCACAATGAGGTTGAATGAACAGTAATGGTTGCCAGGGACAACTTATTGCACACGGTACATTATTATGGTATTTTATAACATCAACTCTGCAGTGTTTAGCCGTCTAAATTAAGTATATTATTGAATTAACTCCATATTAGATCATCTTTAAACATCAATTATCAGATATTTTATTGTAAATAGGCAAAATAATAACTCCGCCATAGCCGGTCCCAAGCCCGGGTGAGAGAGGAGGAGGGTTGTGCGAAGGGCTAGCAACCCTTCCCGTAAAAAAAGCCTTGCTACAAAAACACGAGCGAAGATAAAAAAAAGGAAACTCGGACCTTGGAGATGATGGATCTCTTAACAGAGAACTAATGAAGCTGGGTGGCCAAAGCCAGTCGGAAACCACCCGGCAGACTACCATCCTCTCCACTAGGACCACCACCAGCTTAGGAACTTGGAACGTAAGGACCATGTTCGAAGCTGGAAAAACTGCCCAAGTTGCTGCCGAAATGCGACGGTATAAACTAGCCATCTTGGGGATAAGCGAATCCCGATGGACTGGGTCAGGACAGATAAAGCTCAGCACAGGAGAACTGCTACTATATTCAGGTCAGGAAGAGGAAAACGCAGCTCACATCCAAGGAGTAGCACTGATGCTCTCCAGAACTGCTCAGAACGCCCTTATTGGATGGGAAGCCCATGGCCCAAGGATAATCACCGCAAGATTTAAGACCAAAAAACAAGATATCAATATGGATCTTCTACAGGTATACGCTCCTACCAACGACAATAAAGAAGAGGACAAAGAGGACTTCTACAACAGGCTGAGAACCCTTATCCAAAAGTGTCCCAGGAGCAATATGATTATACTGATGGGCGATCTAAATGCAAAAATTGGAAGCAGCAATAGTGGATATGAAGAATGTATGGGAACACACGGCCTCGGAGAGATGAATGATAATGGTGAGAGGCTAGCAGATCTATGTGCTGCAGATGGACTGGTCATTGGTGGAAGTCTCTTCATGCATAAAAATATCCACAAGGCAACATGGATATCACCAGATATGTCTACAGCTAATCAAATCGACCATATCTGTATCTGTAAAAAGTTTAGAGGATCTCTCCAGGATGTTAGGGTAAAAAGAGGGGCAGATGTGGCCTCAGACCACCATTTACTGATTGCCAATCTAAAGCTCAAATTGAAAAAGAATTGGACAAACAATGGGAGCAAGCGCCAATGTTTTAACACTATTCTTTTGAAAGAGGAACCAAAACTTAGTGAGTTCAAACTAACTTTATCCAACAAATTCCAAATTTTACAAGATCTAGGTAACGAAGAGACAATCGACCAAAACTGGAAAAACATTAAAGAGATACTCACTACAACCTGTGAAGAAGTGTTGGGCCCCAAACAACAAATGCATAAAGAATGGATCTCTAATGAAACCATGGAGAAAATCCA